>JAOTOM010004706.1:0-287500 GCA_034440615.1 Ashinkailepas kermadecensis | reverse complement strand
AACAGTGTGGGCGGCGCCAGTAGCCGTGATCTCGACGCACTTTATAGTGCGTCGAGAACCACCCAATAAACAAACAAACAAGCACTGGTGAAGGGCTGTACGCATATATGCATGTTAGTTAGACAAATGATGCCAAAACGCCAAAATGATAAATCGTAGCGCATTTGATCGTATCTAACCCATAACGAGTTGATCAAGGGTCACCAAATTTGCACATTAGATAATACCCTATAGCTTCCAGCCATCCTACCAATTTTAGCTAGGTACTTTTCATAGTTTTTGAGACCCATGGGAATGTCTGGTTTTAGTCCTCATCCCTCTGCCCTTTCAGGGCGAGTGATTTTCAGAGGCTTTCTGGTGCGCGTGTTAAGCATCGAAATTCCAAGCCCTGGTACGGGATTGAACTACTTCAACCAAGCGTCGAAAGACCCGTCCACTTCACCAAGAGCGTCGGAGACAGACAATTGCCTTTGTCCAATCCCAATGAGACACAGACGATGAAGTAGAGAGAAATAGTTGTCATTTGATCGATGAATGCATCGGCTATCCATTACTTCAGACACGCAGCGACAAACAGTACGTGGTAGCGGTCTTGACTTCAGTGGGGTTGTGAGTTCCCCTGCAGCCCAGTAAGCCGATACGATGTTCACTCATCTCTGGACTGCAACTGAAGCTAGGCTGGCGTCGGGGACAGACATAATCTTTTGCAACTCATTCGGTATTCACATTATGCAACCTTCAAGTCCATATGTGTTGTCACAGGTCAGACCATTCCCAGAATGCAGCAAAAACCATGTTATACAGTCACCAAATTCGTCCTGCAAAAAAACGTGTTCAAGGATCGGCGGGTTCTGCATGCAACAATATAACAGTCGATAACTCTTACCAGGCGATGATGTTAAGAGCAGTTTTCGATTCTTGGATTTGTTGTTGCATGATGATTATTATTAAAATAAATGTCACTGGTGTCACTCACGAGACTTTCGGACATCGGGACATCATTGTCTCGTCTCTGAAAAATGTCCCATACACTTCCGATAACTCATTACTGCATGTACTCCCGATAGCTCAATACCTATTGTACTCCACATAGCTCGGTACTGAGTGCACCCCCGATAACTTATTGCTGAGTGTGCTCCCGATAACTTCTTACTGATTGTACCTGTGTAATCAAGCACAAAGCAAACGACCTTTTTTGTAGTCTCCATGCGATTGAAGTCAGGCCTCTAAAATTTCGCGAAGTGTCCAACCCGTCACATACGGGCTTCAGGAGGGAGCAGCGCATCAGCGTAGCACACAGCTGCCACGCTGCGTACAAAGCGCACGGACCACGCCCACTCTCAGCAAGTAGCACCACCAACACGAAAAGGCACAATTTCCACAATCCCACACAAGTAGGAGAGACAATCGCACCCTGTCCGGCGCCAAGGAGTATGTTAAAGCGGCCTGACAAAAATCCACCAAAGATCACGCATTCGCCAAGATCGCTAAAAACCAGCCGACGGTGTCACAACACCAACAAACACCACCGTCGACGGTCCAGTAGTTCAGCTGGTTGTGCGAATAAGCTGGCGGGCCATATCCGGTCAAAACATGCACGCGTGTCCATGTTCGCAGGGAAAGTACGGGAGGCGCGTCGCAAGTTCCATTGAGTGATCTTTTATGAATGGGTCCGTGCCTGATCCATATCAGGTGGTATGTAAATTATGGACGTGCTGTAGGAGTGTCAAATTTGTCTTGGGTTCCACGCTGGTATTCATCCTTTCCAGCACATGTCAGGACGTGCGAGCCACGCGGCGTCCGTCGAAGCACAGAGCGCGTTCTTTGTGCGCATTCCACGGATAATTGCGCCGCTGTCTACGCTGTGCGGCGTTCTGTACGGATTTCACGCGGAGTTACCTGATAAATTCCGAGTGTAATCGGGGAATTGAAAAAGCAGTTCCTCACATTCGTGGCAAGATGGCGACGCTCACGAATAATAACAGTGCGTTAGGCCCAGTTATCTGACAATCAATAACTCCCGTTGGATTTTAAACTGCGGCATCCATTATGAGCTGATCGATGACATCATCTGCTTCACCACCTGACGAACGTCTGTCGCTGAACAGTGTTCGAGTTACATGATCTTCTGCATTCATGCTGAGCACCCGGCGAAGAAGAAACCCCTGTAGAGGTGCAACTTTTACAATTATGGCGTAGGTTGGTAGTACCTAAATGTGCCGGTAATTTTACTGAGCTACGTCTAAAAAGCGTTGATCATTTGTAGGGCTTCTGAAAGGTGCCATTGGCGCCTTCACCACGTGAAATGGCGCCGCTCATGAACGCAACGAGCAGTCGGACGGATGCTGAGAATTTCCCTTTTACGCATGGGAATTCCCGACGTAGCGAACGCACACACAGAGTCGGAAGAAATGCGGCAATCCAATTTTCTCTTGCGACTCTATTTTACCTAGCTTTTTTTGCTCCAGCGTAACGTTTTGGGTTAGATTAAATGCGGGGCTTGGATTTCAGATTCAACTTTTAGCGTTCATACACAGGGAACAAAAAAGACAGACACCAGCATGAACCTCTAAGACGCTCTAGACATGAAAGGTTTCTGATCGGTCGTTTCGCCGATGACGGTGACCTCAGCTAGCGCCAATCGAGCGGCGCAAAACAAACAATTTTAGAGCAGAATCAGGCAAGCGATAAAAGTCGTAAATTTGTGTATAAGTGGCGGTGTTTGACACTCGGAACCGCGGCCGAATCGTCTACGAACACGGCGTCCGCATGGTAGCCCGTCCGCTTGGTAACCCGTCCGCTTGGCAACCCGTCCGTCTGGTAACCCGTCCGCGGCGACTTCGCGCACGGAGAACCTCCGGCGGACTCAGAAGAAAAGAGCAGCCAAATGGTCGGCGCACGAGCATCGAGCAGCGAAGTAGCGCCACTCCGGACACAGTACACACGACGCGTGGCGAAAACGACAGAGGAGAATGTGCCCAGGGGCGTGCTGGACCATCACAGGTCATTTTCGCCGCCTTTAAAGCGAGTGTGCTTTGCAAGCAAGTTTAAGGCAAGTGTACATTTACGTTAAAGGAGTCTCATCTCCCGTATGCTCATAGTTTCAGCTTACTTTACTCCTCCGCAGGATAACTTGTAGTTTGGGTGGGGGAGGGTTGACGAGGAAGTTGATTTTGCCAGGGTGCCGGCGTTAGCCTACTCCCGTCGAAAAGCACCGAGGGAATTTTACCGTGCGAACAAGGAGGTAATTGTCCACACCGTCTATTTATAACGCCGGCTGCCGCGTGTTAGCTGTCAGTAGCGGTTAGTAGCAGCGTGCTCTCGTGCAGGGCTGTGCGTGAGGTTGGCACGGTGTTCTGCAGTTCGGCCCATCTACGTCCGTTGTAGCTCTGGGTAACCGCTTTACGCCGTGAATTGCGAGGCAAATCGGCTCATCGACGTCCTCTGGGCAATCGTGGTGCGTTACGCTAATTTTAAAAGCAAATCGGCTCATCTACGTCTGACGGCATCGCTAGATGACAATTTATTTCGAATGGGAAAGCGAATCGGCTCATGCACTTCCGATGCCATTCGTGGATGGCTATTTGCGTTGTTGTTATGAGTGTATGAGTGTATGAGTGTATGAGTGTATAGTGTATACAGTACGTGTTTCAGTGCGTGTTGTAGTGCGAGTTGTTGGTGTGGTGACTACAATGCTCCTGTCAGTTTGGTGGCGTACAGATAACCAAATTTTAATTGCATGAGTCCTGGGTCCTCGTCATCCCGAGGCGATGGAAGCTAGAGAGTGATGCCCTCTTTTTGGCAGAAGTCCATGAGTGGTTGCCTTTGTGCATCAAAGCCACTGCAGGATGTTGCCTATGTTTGATGTGGTGTTGCAGGTGTCGCAGTGAGGTGTTGTACAATGGTCATCCTCTAGTCGAGGCTATGCTATCTTTGTGCAAGCAGTTCTAAGTCTAGTGAGGATGACTTCCTTTTGGCGGTGTGATTGGCTTCATGTGCTCCATGTGCCAACGTTGGTTTGATATTGTGGGTGTGGTTGGAGCGGTGATGTGTCGAGATGTGCTGTGTCCGTGTGTTCTGGTGGTGCTTACGTATGCGACGTTATAGGAATACTTTATAATCATCTACCGAATATTCCATGTTGGGCTAACTGGTCGATGCTAAGGCTTGTTTTCCCAGCCAATCTGATTGCTGGTGTCCTGGAATGTTAACGTGGCGCGGGATCCAGACGAAGGAAAGGTTATTTACGTTGCAGGCCACGGCTTGTTGGATTCGATCAATGACTGGAGTGCCACTCCGGGCTCAGTATAGACGACGCGTGGCGAAAACGACCGCGCCACTCTGGGCTCAGTATTGACAACGCTTGGCGAAAACGACCGGGCAACTCCGGGCACAGTACAGACAACGCTTGGCGGAGACGATCGTCACACTTTCACGCACTCGGGTACCCTTTCGAAGAAAGCGAGCGGGGAATCTGCGCTCGTGCTTACCACTCCGATACTCCTTGCTCGAATAAACGCTGCCTTATTGGCGAGCATCGTGTCGTGTCACGTGACAGGATGTTGAATCCGATTACTTAGCTAGTTACTGTAGTTTAGGGGCGCATCGACTACAGTGGCCATATAGCGCCCAGTTGAATCCGATTACAACACATGCGAATTCCGTTATGCGATATATCTAGGGTGGATCCAAAAGTTTGGTTTGGGGAAAAATCAAGAAACATTCTCCGATATCGAAATATAAAAACTCATCGGATTTGAACAGCTAACACTCGTCAAGTCTATTTAAAACACTATTTTTCGGATGAACTGCTTTTGATTACGCAAAAATGCCATTTTAGTGTAAAATTTCGGCCAAAATAATCCTTTAAGTTCTACCGTATTGTACCGCGTTTTGCCATATTGGACCGAATTGCACCGTACTGTACCGCATTGCATCGCATCGCATCGTATTGCATCGGACTGCATCACACGATGCCCCGTCACACACAAATCACACGACACGTGATTCGCGCGAGTGAAATATGGAGGGTTTTGAGGCTTCACAGTTCGCCTGTATCCGGAATGGATGATGCGGTAAGTACTCGGCTATTTCACCTGCGCCGTTTTCATGCACGGAATGTAAACGGCTCTATCTGATATGGTATTCACATCGGATACATGCCAGAAAAAGAAAGCGGACGAGGCCTTCGGAACAGACGATTTAATCGCGATTGCAGGATACGGTTGACTGACATGAGCATTGAGTGGCAGGCGTGTGGCTCTCATACGTACATGGGCGTCGCTACCGCTGGGTGCAGGGAGTACATAACCCCAGCAGGTGTTTGGGCTGCTGGGTGCACACTCAGCAGCTTGCAGCAAGCACTCCCCTGAAATTATGGATATGTTTATCGTTGCGAATAAAACATTTAAAAGCAAAACAAAAAATCCCTGAAAACCGGCAGCTGATCAGGCCGCATTTGCGCCGCAGAAAATTAGGCAAATTTAGGCAAAATGACAACATTCAGTGCATGCGGCCAGAGCTTGGAATCTGAATCGCATTGGATCAATCGAAAAAGACTTGATTTCATGTACGACGTTTGCCCGTTTGGCACCTTTAGGAGGATCCTGCAGGAAAAAGGAGACGGAGTTCATTTTGCAACAATATATTTGCATATCGCTTCACTCGTAATGTCGCGTGCTGATTGCGGTTTCATTCGAATGGTGGGTGGTGCAATCTGTGTGTCCGGGTCTGGCTGAGGCTCGCTCCATGTTGTTGCTGTGGGTTTATATAGGATATATATATATATATATATATATATATATATATATATATATATATATATATATATATATATATATATACATGGCGGGCTCGTGTCCTCAATCGACACGTGACCCCGGCCGGGTCAGGCGCCAGCTTCACCCCTAAGCTGAGGTGAAGTCTGCTTGAGTGACAGTAGAGGTCTGTAGCGAAAGGAGGACACGGATGAGAAGTGCCGACATGCACAGCACAGAGAATCGTTCACTTTTACGACGACAGGCCGGCGATCACAGTTCGCAGCGACATGACACCGATATATTATTGCAGGGAATTGTACAGGGAATAGTGTCAGTGCCACTGTGTGCATGCTGATCCTCCAAATCTTGGGCCACACCTCGGCAACCAGAGCAGACAACAGTTTGAGGCGTATGCATTGCGTTTGCTTCACATGCCGATTGCATTTCGCCTAGCAAAGTGAACGCTGCGCCGAACAGGTACGGCACTACTGCGGCCGCAAGGGGACAACGTCACGATTGTGAAAACTATTCCGATTACACAGCGACTGCGTACAAAACGATGCCGGATTGGTGATGAAAATGGTATATATGGACAGCCCATTACATTGCGGTTAATGCTGTACCCTTCCAGTTATATTTCAGAAAATACTGTGGGCACAATCCAACATGCCCTCAGCCATTAAAAAGGTACCATTTTATCCCCTCACAGCACAGCTCCCAAATATCAGTCGCACGGTGAGTGGGATAATTCGAACAGTTGATAATTTGGCATGCACACGAGCTGCCTTGCCAGCCGTACGCGGGAAACGAAGCTGGCGTACGCGACTACGTGTTAATTAGTTTCAATTCTGCCCAGTGCAGGGCCATAGTATAGTGTTGTGCAGTCACACGTGCAGCTTGCCGGAAAGGAACGGAACCGCGAGAGATAGCAATTGCATCTAGTTCAAGGCCATAGTGTAGCGTCGTGCAGTCACACTTATGCGGCCTGTCGGCACAGAACAGAACCGTGGCAGGTGGCGCATTGATTGAGGCCGGAGACAGCGGTGGTGGTGTCTGAAGACGTGCAGCCCGACCTGGGCTTTGGGAACAGCGACCGACACGGCGGTGGAGGAGAGGATGGTGGAAACCGGCAGTGCCGACGGATCTCGATCACATATGTAGAGGAGGACGTAAATCTGCTTGACATGGGCTTTTTACAAAGCCCATGTCTGTAAACTTGAAAACAAGTTCAAAATTGACGGAATGTGGTTCACGTACCTGCTCGAGGCCAGTCAAAACTGATGTAAGCTAAATTTAAATTAAATCGAAACACGTCGAGAGGTGCTTTGAGGTAAAAGTGTCCATATATGTCTAATATAATATCGCTATCGCCGCAGGCGCGAATTAGTGGTGCCGAAGGTTGAACAGCCCTCGCAGTAGGAACCCAATTGGGAGCAAAGTAACACCAGTACCTCGATATTTTATTCCCGTTTTATCTAATCAATACTCGATCAATACTTACCTTCCCAAGTTGAGAACAGGCGGCCGAACGCCGAATTGTGACCCATGTAAACGCACATGGGCTTCCGAAACATATGACCTGGCATTAGCGACTAAACCACTGCAACAGTCCAAATGGTGTACCATTGCACTGTTGCAGAACGAAGCTGTTTAAAACCAGGAAAGCGCTGGGTGATGTTCTGGAAACCGGACACGGCACAGCTCATGACCCGTCCGCTCTTCACGATCGCGTGATTCCGTGACATGCAGGTGCAGTGTTGCTGTTTTGCAAAAAAAAGCCGCGCCGCTCGATCGCGCGCTCGATCGCGCGCTCGATGCTGCAGGGCTCGCCCATTCAAGAAAGCTGCGGCCGTGGTCCTGCACGTGGCTGACGTGGCTGACGATCTGCGGCCGAGGTCCTGCACGTGGCTGACGTGGCTGACGATCTGCGGCCGAGGTCCTGCACGTGGCTGACGTGGCTGACGATCTGCGGCCGAGGTCCTGCACGTGGCTACGTGGCTGACGATCTGCGGGGTCCTGCACGTGGCTGACGTGGCTGACGATCTGCGGCCGAGGTCCTGCACGTGGCTGACGTGGCTGACGATCTGCGGCCGAGGTCCTGCACGTGGCTGACGTGGCTGACGATCTGCGGCCGAGGTCCTGCACGTGGCTGACGTGGCTGACGATCTGCGGCCGAGGTCCTGCACGTGGCTGACGTGGCTGACGATCTGCGGCCGGGTCCTGACGTGGCTGACGATCTGCGGCCGAGGTCCTGCACGTGGCTGACGTGGCTGACGATCTGCGGCCGTGGTCCTGCACGTGGCTGACGTGGCTGACGATCTGCGGCCGAGGTCCTGCACGTGGCTGACGTGGCTGACGATCTGCGGCCGAGGTCCTGCACGTGGCTGACGTGGCTGACGATCTGCGGCCGTGGTCCTGCACGTGGCTGACGTGGCTGACGATCTGCGGCCGTGGTCCTGCACGTGGCTGACGTGGCTGACGATCTGCGGCCGTGGTCCTGCACGTGGCTGACGATCGACATCGAACGGCAGTCGGGTTGCTGGATAATTGGCACTAATCAAGCGCCACCCCCCCCCCACACAACGGACGGCACTGCTGTCAGCCATTCTCGTCCGAATATCTTCACATGTCTCCGTCACACGTCACCCGCCTGAAGTCAGCTGACCACACGGCGAGACGCGGTGTGACAAACACACGTCACCCGTCTGAAGTCAGCTGACCACACGGTGTGACACGGTGTGACAACGCGTGTGACATACACACGGTGACAAACACACGTCACCCGTCTACCCGTCTGAAGTCAGCTGACCACACGGCGAGACACGGTGTGACAAACACACGTCACCCGTCTGAAGTCAGCTGACCACACGGTGTGACACGGTGTGACAAACACACGTCACCCGTCTGAAGTCAGCTGACCACACGGTGTGACACGGTGTGACAAACACGCGTCACCCGTCTGAAGTCAGCTGACCACACGGTGTGACACGGTGTGACAAACACGCGTCACCCGTCTGAAGTCAGCTGACCACACGGCGAGACACGGTGTGACAAACACACGTCACCCGTCTGAAGTCAGCTGACCACACGGTGTGACAAACACACGTCACCCGTCTGAAGTCAGCTGACCACACGGCGAGACACGGTGTGACAAACACGCGTCACCCGTCTGAAGTCAGCTGACCACACGGCGAGACACGGTGTGACAAACACTCGCTACCCGTCTGAAGTCAGCTGCCTACGGATGACTGTGTGACTATGACAGTCGCCGGCTGGTACAGGCTTCCATGGACAGCAAGCCAAGGAATCTAGCGCACTATCACAGCAAATATGGCAGCGAATAAAGCAGGCACTTGCAGTGTAGAAATCGACAGAGCAGCTAACTTGTGAAAACCGGCCTGTGGAATGCAGTTGTGTAAATCATGAGCTGGACATGATACCCAGTGTGAATTAGCTAGCTCGAGGAACAAAATACCTGAGAAAGCGAATGCCAGAGACATTTCCGGTTATTCGTTGCCCAGAAACCGTTCGTACTGAAAATTGGATGAAGCTTTCGCAACTGACAAAGGAGCCATGCTACCTGTCAGGGTTTGTTGTCACTAACACCGCCGTGTTTGATATTTTCAAGGAAACAACTTTTCGCCAAGATTTGGTACTGCCATGGGCGTCGCCACCGGTGGCAGGGTCTCCAGGGCTCGGACCCACCGGATGTTTTGCCTTGGTACGATCCGATGCCACTCGAAACACTGGTAAGCTTCGGTTTGTTGGTTGGTTATTTTAGTTTTAGGGCGCATCGACCGGGTGTGGTCATTTAGCGGTCTGGTCTGGTAAGATTCGGGAAAATGGGCCAAGTTGCCCAGCTTCTGCGTCGGGTTACATCTGAATCGGGCGGATGAACTCGGCCAACGGGCCGGTCGGGCGGCTCCCCGTCGCGGTCAATGCCATCACAGCCCGCGACGGGCCCGACGAGCGAGGCGGACTGCCTTTCTAACCTGCCCTTGAGATGTGCTACCTTTGAAAGAGTTGTGCACCTGTTGCATTGCATTGTGTACTACGAAACAGCAAACAGGATTTTCCCTTCCCCATACTGGCACAGAAACGATTATCTTCATTGCGGCTTTTGTTGCCAGCTGCTGAATACAATGCTTTCTCTTTTGCAATAGCCGGCAATAACAATAGCCGTTGGTACGGCAAGAACGTCAACCCGTAAAGATCTAACAGTACGGGACCCATGGAACTATCACTTTATAGCTGCCGAAAGCGTTGATTTGTCCCTACGGCGGAGAGATGAGGAGGGTCGACTGCTTGTGCATTGGCTAAACATGAGCATGGGAACATGGGAGGAGCAGAGGCTGAGCGTTCGAGCGACTGAAGTGAACATTTTGACGGTTAAAAACAAAAGCAGAAAGAATGCTGGGGCTCAAAGCTGTTGAAATCCGAGTTCTTACGCTAAGTGGGGGAAGGGGACAGAGACGAAGACCGAAGACAGCTACGATGTCACTACTCTAAATTGAATATCACTCCCGCGCCCTTGGAGTTGAACCCCACGTGTAGACGGGAGCTGGCGACGCCACTGAGTGTTGCTCTGTTGCTTCTAGCAGCGGTCCGGTTAGCGCGTGCCAAAACACTATACTGCAGTGTGTGGCTGCAAGAAGAAAGCCAGTGTCCAGGACCACCAAGCAACTACCCCAGCGACGAACACCAACAGCCGACTGGAGCGGCGCCGGCCGCCCGAACTCCGAACAAGCCGATCACCGCGAATTCCATCAGCAAGACCAACTCGCAGCCGCAGATTGATGCTGTGATAGAAGGCAAGTCGTGGCCGGTGGTCGGTGGTCGGTTTCGCGCCAGGAAAAAGAGAGCGGCGCTTCACACAGGACACGCCAGCTGCCGCGCGCCCGTGCAGCCCTGTCGACCTGATCCGGCCGATGTGACTGCGCGGCCAACGGACGGCCAGGCTGAGCTCCAACCGGCAGTCGAGCTTCACCAGTCCCGGCACGATTGGCGGGTGGAGCACCGGCTCTGGCATGGGTGGAGAGTGGCATAGTTTTGGTGGTTCTTGAACGCCCCTGACGTTTCTAAAGCATCCATAATTTAACATGGGATCTTGATATTGGGCATCTTTAATTTACTCAAGCCTCTGCAACTATAACATGTCAGCGCTCACATGGTCCAAAGAAGAACAAAACGATCTAGGGATTTCCGAATGATCCATTGAGAGCCTCTGGAGGGCGATCAGTATTAGTGGCGATTTTAGCATGTTCTTTGCACGCGGCGTTAATTGGCCGGGCAATTATCAGCGACGGCGCGATAACTTATTCACAAACGGACGCACAACACAGCCGGCGATGCCGATGCAACGGCTGCCGCTCGCCCTCCGCATTTTCCTGCAGCTCCGAGAACCGAAGGGAAACACATTTTTCCTCTGTCATTCACGAGTTCAAGCCGCGTCGCTGGATGCTCGATGGGAAAGTCGGATATGCTATACAAAGTCGGCGAGGAAAGTAGAAAGCATTGTGCCACGTGAGTGACGAGCAAGTTGCACGCGTTCGGACAGCCAAGCTGTAAAGTCATAACGTCATAAAGTCATCAAGTGCTCAGACTTAATAAGAACCGCAGGGGCCCGTCTGCATTAAGTCTGCAAAGGGAAGCTACTATAAGGCTGGACAAGAAAAAGATACTCAACACCCCAACCAATACCACATCCTACATTCCAAAGAAACTATCCACCAAAATCCCACACGCCTACTAATACCTATCTACCTAACCTATCTATCTCTATTAATTCGACACCGAGTAGCATACGCGTGGATCGAGTGTCCCATCAATAATTTTCGAACTCCATCCATGCCTTCTTAAAGGGGTCTGCACCGTGTACACCTACTAACATAATCTTACACCATCCACCACCAATTTGAACAAAATAACAAGATTCTCCAGCCTAAGAAGTTGTCCACCCTGTGTTTAAATGCATTCAATGAAGGGCACCACCACAACATCAACAGGCCGCCTTTTCCATTCATCAACACCCTTTGACTCAAAACCTTTTGTCGCTTAACTGTCCTACACCTTGACTTGTCTAACCTGAATTGATAATCCCTATGTCATACTCAATCCTCAATGTGATTTCAATGATATCACCCTTAATCTCATATACTTGAGTGAGTATATATCTAATGTAATAGGCCTTTCTCCATATTCTAAGTTACCTAGTCCACTGATGAGTATGGTGGTCTTGCGCTGCACTCTTTCTGACATCTATATCTCTCTTCAAGTAAGTGCTCCATGCCTGTACATAATATTCCAAGTGGAGTTGGAGATAGGCTAAGTACAGTTTTCATGAATTGCTTGCTTTTATTCCTCACATTCCTATTAATGATTCCCAGCATTCTGTTTGCCCCATTCCTAGATGAGGTACCATGGTTTTTCTGCTATAAGGCCATTTGAAACCAAAACACATAAATCTCTTTCATCTTCAATAAGATCCAGTTTCCTACCTCCAATTGCATATCTGAAAGTCTCACCTTCAGACACCAGATACATAGATTTACACTTTTCATAGTTGAAAGACATCTGCCATTGATCAGTCCGTTTTTAGGTCCTGCAAGTCTAGTTGAATATCACTAGATTGATCACTTCTGTTAGTCACTACTACCAGTTTGATGTCATCAGCAAATTTGAACAGCCTCTACACCTCAACACCTTTGAATACTATTCCTTAGCCAATTCTCTGGTCACATACTCCATGACCTCCAGTAGGTTAGCTAAACAAGACCTCTCAGATCGAAATCCATGTTGAGTATCCCTGAAGATGTTGGACCTACTTAGATGAGTAGTAACGTTTTATATGACCAGTTGTTCAAGTACCTTGCAAACCATTGAGGTCAGACTGACTGGCCTGCAGTTTCATGTGCACTTCATACTTCCGTTTTTGAAAATTGGTGTTGCATAAGTATTTCTCCTATTTTCAGGTACTTCAAAATACTCCATATACCGCCTGAAAATGATGCCTAGGGGAACCGCTAAAACTAGAGAATACTCGACTAAGATCCCGGCATATATGTCATCCTGTCCAGCAGCTTAATTATGTTTTGTATTCTTCTCTTGTTTGTCTGCATCTTCTGTGGTTGCATCTACTTGTAGTTAATTATCCAACCTATCATCTTCCATAGCATGACCTTCAGTGGTTTCCAATGTACCCGAGTTCTCTTTAGTAAAAACTAATGAGAATTGTTGGCTTAGGGAATCCACTATAATCTATATCACTATCATCAACCACTATTTCACCATCCACCTCCAGTGGCCCGACACTACATTTTTAGACTTAAATTTGTAGAAGCTAAACAATCTCTTAGCATTGCCTCCTGCACATTATCGTGCTGATTTAAGTTCAGCCAGTGTTTTAGATGCCCTGACACGCCTTCCAACATTATTTCTAGCTATTATATGTGCTTCTAGCTTTGCCTCAGAGTTAGGCTCCCTTAGCTTCTTAAATGCCTGCTTCTTCGACTTCAGTAAAGGTATTACTTCCTTGGTCAGCCATCAAGAGTGCTTAACCTTGTCTAATCTAATTTGCCTGCTGCATGTGTTGAGTACGTGACACACGATTCCGATCTCTGTCTAAATATAGGTCAACTCATGTTTTAGTGTGTTCTGCAGGTAGACAGACCCCCCCCCCCGAACAAAATAAATTGACAGGGAGCGTTTGTATATCGAGTATGTACGGAGCACGACATCGATTGAATGTAAACAAAAAATCCGTTCCAAGCAAATTAGCAATTGGATTGAATGAAAGTATGGCAACGTACCAGGCTGGGATTCCCTAACGAACAATGGGTCCAACATTGATCGAGTATGACATGTCGAATCAACCATGGCATAAAATTAAACCAACACAGGCAGCATTGTTTTGCCAGTAGTGATTTTCTCTATACTGACATCAGAAGGCCGAAAGGTACAAATTGGCATCAGATTCAAAATCCATCTTCGATCGCGGCCGTCTCTACGCTCGATGGGTGGCACATTCCCCAGCTATCTGTATCCCTCCGATCCTCGCTCTGCCATTGTTCATCTTCCTTGATCTCTCTCTCTCTCTCTTTCTCTCTCTCTCTCTCTCTCTCTCTCTCTCTCTCTCTCTCTCTCTCTCTCTCTCTCTCTCTCTCTCTCTCTCTCTCTCTCTCTCTCTCTCTCTCTCTCTCTCTCCCTCTCTCTCTCTGCGTGTTTTATGTTTGAACTGCAGCCTTTGCATCACCACCAAGCATCGTGTCATCATTAGTCGTGTTGATATGAACTATACCGCAGAAGTGTTGTGGTAGGCTGGTCAAGGTATGTGCACATACTTCAAATGTGATGATGCTGAGGGATGGACAATAGCAATCAACTGTTGGGGGTTCGCTTAACCACATTTATGGCGCGTGCCGCGATGGTCATCGAAATCAGCTAAATTTGTGCGCGCTACAGCTAAGTTAGCCAAGTACTTGCAGCATTTATGTGACAATAGCCAGAATAGCTTTCGTTGAACGCAGCTGTATGCAACACAGCTGTATTTATAGTCGCATATAAAATATCTCCCACGGTAGCTTGGCTGGCGTGACAGCACGTGTGCCTGTATAATTTTCAACCGGTAAAATTGGCTGAAGTAAACCAGGCGATCGATCCATTCATTTGGGATCCGCGTCAACGAAAGCTGTTCCAAGCACAAAAATACTGCACTGCAATTAACTTGGCGCGTGCACACATTAAAAAAAGCTGATATCGAGCAAAATCGTGACAAGTATGGCACCTAAGCAACAGTCCAGCAGCTGTTGCTGTCGTCCAACTTGCTTGGATAGACCTTGACCATGCTATTGTTTTCGAACTCTACCAGAATTAAAGAACTGATGACGATGTCGAGATGGGGCTGCAGCTAGTTTCCTAGAAACCATCCTTGATTACGCGCCTCCATTGCCCGTGGTTTGACTATCCTTTGCAGCATGGCATTTCATAGCCTTCCGCACGCTCGCATACAAGAGTATTCTACCTCCTAACCTTGACTTCTTTTCTAAGTATGCATGCTGTGGTCAGTCCATCCAACTTACTGCGAGTTATCTCCAAAAGTGCATTCATTAACAATTCCTCAGCTATCCATATCAAACCTAAGTCTTTGCAGACAGCATGAAGTTCCCAATTTTTGCTTTTATCACTTAGCCGAGGAATAAAAACATGATAGCTGTTCTTTTGCTTTGTGTTGTATTTTAATCCCATTATACATACTTAGAACGGCGAAAACTGTAAAAATGTACCAAAAAGCCCTGGCAAATGTGCTCACCTCAATTACTGATTCAATTTATTCCCAAACGGAAAAATGAATCGGAATTCCTTGGTTTGAAAGACAGCAGGTACTATAAACTGAGAAGAGGTTGAGAGAATTAATCTGACCATAGTGAAGCCTAGATAACTTCTAGGCACAATCTACAAAAATTCAGTAAACGCTGAATCCCCACGAACACCTTGAATATCACTCACAGCTGACTATCGACTCGGTAACTGTACGGTGGCACACCACGTCACGGCATTTCTTCAGCCGATCCCGCTGCAACTTTGACCTGACGACTCGTACGCGTCGAACGGCAGCCATTGTGGAGTTGATCAGCTGTTTGCCGGTTGTCATGCCAACACCGGACCAAGCCACCCGCCCGGAATTCGTTTAAGTTGCCTGGCAAGCCAGGTGATATGCGATGATGGCTGTGGTGCTGTATACCTGGCGTCTCATCTAGCAACGCTTCACACTTGCCGCTACCTTGGCTTCCGACCGACGCATCGACCTTTCATGACAGTTCGCTTCCTCAGCCCGGATATATCCTGGAATTCCTCCACTGCAGCTAGCCAATGCTTGGCTGATTGCTTGCATTGCGGAGCAGGATATTCCGATGTTTAACGCCGAAGCCTCGTCTCGTGCACCGTTAACCTTTCACGGAATGGGTGTTCAGCGTTCACACCCCGTGAGCCTAGTAGCTTTGTCTTGTAGATGCATATGCCGCAGATGACGTGCAGTCTGACGCTTGCTGTGTTCCACCGTGAGCACGGGAACGTGCGACCGTTTCCAGAAAGAAGTTGAGTTAATGCCAGGAAGCAATACCCAGATCAGCTGAACAGTGAGTATTACGATCATTGGCCCAAAAAACGACTTACACTACCAAAGAATGATCTTAGTTGGTGAAATACAGGTGGAGGCTAGCTTAATAGACAAAGGCCCAATTTTGGGAGCTTCTAGGTTTTACGTTCGAATCTGTAACAGTCCAGCCATTCTGTCAACTGTGTGTGTGTTCGCAGCGACCATGGCGACATTTCGGCTCGCGCAGGAGTCCAAAATCTAATCAAAATCAAAATATCATAAAAGTCTTGAAACGATTGAGAGTGGTAGCTGCACGGTATGCAGAAATTTAACATGCGATTCCGCCAATGTGGCATTTTTCCTCCCTCGGGTCAGAGGACAGCTATAACTGCCAGAAAATCGCTGGCAGCCGTTCAACCGCATGACCATTTCCTGCAGACAGCACATCACGAACGCAGATCCAAACTCGGATAAATGGTGGAAGCCAGAACCTCCGAAGTGCTGCCACTTATACGGTTCTCAGATACACCCAGGTGCCACTTTGACCGCTCATCACAACAGGAACGAAAACGGCTCTAAAAAAGCGCAAGGGGAGATTCTGAGCCCCTCGCTTGACAGGTTCGTGTCTGTAGCAACGGCAACGCCCACAACTCAGAGCATTTCGAACACGTGCAGACAAAAAAAAACGACAGCCACAATTATTCGCACGCGAAGGAAGTCGACACCGTCGGCCGCCCGCCAGCCGCCACCCGATGCGAACTGCGGTAACCATCGGGCGACTTCCGGTCCACCACCGTCCACCATGCGTCGGCCGGTGACGTCACAGTTGCAGAGCATCAGCCGGCGGGAGCTTCGCTCTCACCGGAGGACTGCCGAGGACGAGCCTTGCGATTGTATGTGATTGTAATCAATCTGCAATTATATTAGACATTTTCTCAGAGTGGTGCAAAGCCACCGCGTGTGTGCAATGGTGCATCCAGTCTTGGCACCTATCTGAGGGTGTGGAATGACACTGGAGTGAAACATGAACATAAGTACACATTTCTTAATGAGATATTTTCTGACCCGGTCTGGTCAAATTGGTTGTTGGAGGAGAGGAGCTGTGTCAGCCTGACGCACGGCAGTACGGCGGCCGGCGGATGGCAGACAGGACGCTGTCGGGCAGCCGCTTTCACTGGGAGAAACTAAATACATTTAACTAAATACCAATCTAAATACATTGCTGTGGAACGTCCGAAGTTGGTCGATTGCGGATTCTGTTCAAATTAAGCGGCCTTCTTTTAATTTGACCCAAAGTTCTTTGACCCCCCTCCCCAGGTTTCGAGATTACTCTTAGTTGTTCAATATATTACGTTTACATTCCGCTCACCTTCCAACAATTGATAAACGCGCATCATGCCCAAGAACGGAGATATTATGCATTAAGCTCACGGAGTTCAGGCAGGTCACGACCTCAGTGCGGGTTATCAGGTCACGACCTCGCCTCAGTGCGGGTTTTAGTCATGCGTGTGTCATGAACGAACCGTACAGTAAACACCAGGGAGGAGTGCACAGACGAGTGATCAACGACAAAAAAAAGAACCATAAGTGAGTTACCTCAGGTCAGGTCACCAGTTCCAGCGGAGACTAAAGCTTGCAAAACGAGTCTGTGCAAAATCTCCTTTTCACTTGTTCATATGTTCCCAAAACTGAAATAGGTATCATTGCAAATGATGTGCTCCAATAGCACCTCTTCTAAGTTTCCCAAGTCCTAAGTCAATACCAAGTGAGGTGACTGAGATATGGCCGGAACTGTACCGAGAGTACACGCATCGCATGCCGCTCTGGACGCTAAAATATCGATTATTGCTAAGTAAAAATGGCTGAATCACTGGTAAAGGTTTTTTCACGCTGAATTCATTTCTGAGGTCACTGACGTCTCGAAATTTGAGATTAAGATTTTGGATTCCAGCCGGTCCGGGAATTTTCCAACTGTTTTTTTTATAGAAGAAAATTGGATTAATTCTCTGAAACCCGTAAACATGGAAAGTATTATGGTTCGAATAGGTGTCAATCATTACCTTCTCCTGAGCACATCCTGTCTCGAAGATTGCCAGCTTCAACAATTCATCCCATATTTCCCGGTACTTGACCTTGACTTTGATTTATACCTTGACCTTGATCTGATCTGTGACAGCGACCTTTGCACGTGCCACGGCATCTTCAGTTTGTATATCATCGACATGGAAGCACGAAATCTCATTTGTTTCGTGACCGGAGTACGAAAACTGCGGCGAATACCGGGTGACTGCACCTCGACCTCGAAATTGACCTATTTGACCGGACCTGGAAAGTCAATCAGAAGACGGGGACAGAAATGTTCAAACAATTTTGAAAGTGCACAGATGGGGCCACACGATTCCGCCTACCGCACCCTCTATCTAGCTTAGAACAAAAAATAGCTCAGGTCTCAAACTTTCCTCCGCACTGGGAGGAGGGGGGGGGTAGACAAGTCTGCCGCACTGCGAGGGTCAACTGAACAGCCCGTGATGCGAAAACTGGTTCCGCAGCACACTGAACGCGACCTTCCATCGCAGCGCTTCACGATGCCGATAAATCTGCCCTCCCCTCCGGGTGTGTGGAGTACACCCTCGCCTCACTTCTCACCCGACATGTGTTCCCCGGGTCGAAGTGCATATCTACAGCGTGTCTTGACATCAGGATGGGAATATTTGTGCACCCCCTCCCCTTTGAGTGGTTTCCTGTTGAAGCGGACCCTGCTGAGGGCCAGTCATAAAATGCAACAGGCTGAGATCCTTGCAGTTGCGCTTTCAACTTCCTGATTGAGATGATTGTTTTACACCGAAACAAATTACGTTTTCATATTGCATTTCTGAGAATAGCCAGGTAAAATAGTGCCTATTATATTTCTATTACAAACAGACGAACGGCAGTTAGCCTGCTGACGATAATGTCCGTTTCCTGGATGGGTGAAACATTAGACAGCCAGTCGGCAATCACCTGGACGCTGATTACATGCCCTCGGGCGGTCCTTGATGACCTCGGAACCTCTCAGCGTAGCCGCCGCCGTTTTCGGCACCTGCGTATTGGCCAATCGAGCAACGTGAAGGAAACATACTGGGGTCAGGTCGGGTCACGCAGTTGTGATTCATGGTCATGGCTATCTGGCGATTTGCCAGCCGAAACGGCATTGCTAGGAATCAAAATTTAGACCTCCAGCAATGGTCAATTGGGCAAAGCAAAGGAGCTGCTACTTGTTAATGACTTGTGTCGATATCGGTCAATTCAGCGATGGTAACGCTTCTGTCGCTAGATATAGTGCACAGAGGATCGTGTTACTACGCTACCTACACTGCACTAAACACTATGCTACATTACACTACACTACAATACTGACAAGTTCCTCTGCACCAAGACTTGTCAATATGGCATGCCCATGGGCACTGACGTAGCCAGAGTTGGCATGAGGAGTGGGGACTGGGTGGGGGCTGGAGTAGAATTAGAAGTGTCATTGTGTTCTGGATTTGGAACGTTGCTTGCGAAAATTGTACTGCATCCCTCCCCCGTATCGACACCACACTAGGCCGGGACTTGGACACGGATGGACTCAGAATAGAGCACTGTGTAGCATGTTAACTGGGTGGGCATTTCGCACCCAGCATTTTCGTTAGTTTTCTCGAGTAGTTACGCCCTTTTTCCTCCTACCTCTCAATTGCTCCACTATCCTTCATAAGGTTGTCCTTTTTCGTCTGCCTAAGTGCCCTTTTTCCAATTTGCCTGTCCAGTGGTTATTCGCAAAAAAATGCCTTCGGTTCGAAGGTGCACGAAAGCGACTTCTTTTCAGATCTGACAGGGGTCATACAATGAATTCCAGGGTATTGGTAAGGATGAACTTTTCGCTGCACGACGTGGCCGGCTAAAGTTGCACAATCCACTGATTTTCCTCCTAAGCACACGACATGCTGTCGCGCTACTCGGAAACACCTCAACAAGTCACCTGTTAGTGCAGGATCACGGCTGCGATATCGTAACCCCGAATCCTGTTACGTTGCGGGTGCAGTTGCAGTGTCAAGGGCCAGCCCCGAGGCGGTGCACACCGGCGGTGTTCAAGAGCCGTGGTGTGGTCACTTGGACGCGGATCAAGCGGGCGTCCGATTCGATGAGAACGTCCGATACAAATGAGATTAAGGCCACCGCGAACTGAGGAGACGCTCAAGATCGTGTCTGATATACACCAGGATACTTCTGCAGGATGTGTCCATGACGGGGGTCCGAAGCAAAAGGGGAAAAAAATATTGGGAAGCCAACAATGTCGAAGGGCATAGCTTCAGGAAAAAAGACAGCGGTGGGTCTATGCTCCCATAGCGTGCCATGTTAAAATAAAACATTGGTGATATTCGTTGCCGAGCATTTGAGGCGGTCGAGGTCCAACAAAGAGATGGGGAACTTTGCCTCAGGGGCGGATCCAGGAATTTTAATCGAAGGGGTGGCACTTACTTACTCTGGAGGGCGGCACTTTTCTTCGGAGGCTGAACAACTCGTGAAGCGGCGAGGGGGTGCATTCAAATCGTCCTGGCTGGGCGCCTTTTCCCAGTCGAAGGGCAGCACATACCATCAGGGGGGAGGGGAGGCACACATTCCCCTAGTTTCCCCTCCATGGTCACTGCTTCACCTATGGATGTGTCTAACATCGGTTGAGTAATGCGAGCTGCAGCGCCAAGCCCGTGGTGAACACCAACACGAAAACATGGTGCACATGAGCAATGTCTTACCGTGATACACTTACTTACCTTACTTTTATTTTGTATAAATTTAATCCGAGTTCTTGCTGGGGTGGCTTCATGAACCAGGGTTCAATTGCTGAGCAAAGCTTGTTGCGTGAACCCTGGCCCCACCACCCCATCCATGAATTCCAGTTCAACGGCAGAATTTTGACCGAAAGTTTAACGTGCCGTCAATGCACCGACACGGCCGCCCAGTAGCTCGTCCCCGGCCTTTTCGGGCCAGCTGCCAACTGACCCTCCCAGCCGGGGGCTAAATGCGAGCGCGCGAAGCGACTCGAACCCTGTGTTGCCAGGACAGGGGAGACCAGAGCAGACCAGCGCTCCAGCCAACTGAGCTATCGGGGTGGCGAAGGCTCAAGCAAAGCACTTAGCAAAGCACTTAAGCAAAGGCTTACCATGATGCACTTAAGCAAATGTTCACTCGGCTCACCTCACCTAAGAGGCTGTAATCCTATTCTGACCACACGAAGCCATGCAAAAGGAAGTGTCAAGCCTCAGGCGGTGGCTGTAGTGTGCACGGGCCTGTAGTGCTGTGCATGGAGCTGACGACTGGTGCTGTATTCAGGGCACCGCTGTAGTGTTCTGAGCATCTTGCAGTGCAAGGTGCTCAGGGTTCAGGTCCAGAGAAGTGTAGGGTCATCCCCGTCGACCCCACCCGCACTAAATAACATCAACTGATCTGAGAACCTAAATCAAACCACTTCTGATTGTCTGATCATCTGATATTCTGTCGTGTATTCGTGCACTATGACCTCCTCCTTAAAAGCATAAAATATTGTTTAAAAATACTATATGTTGGAGCGATTAAGCTATCGTGCGCGGCACTTCATGAAAATCACAAACATGCAAAATTCACATTCTAGTTAATAAAACAAGCTGAAGAAGCTGAGTTTGCATGGCGGTCTAATAACACGTTGAAAAACAACTTAGTAAGCTCCTCCTTCACTGATCATCCCTGTCCCGCTGGAAACCGGACTTGCTATGCATGTCTGGTTATAACTAAACGCCGACGCACTGACAAACATGTGGTGTACAAAATCGTTTGTAAGCGGTGTGGTATCACGTATATAGGAGAGGACTGTGTGACTACGTTTCAATGAACATTTGAGTAATTTTTACAATAGAACAGCTGATACGCCACTAGGAGTCTATGCCCGACCATGTCACCCTCATTATACTGATGGCAATCCTTTTAGCATACGAATTTTACAAAAGACCATGTCAACAGGAAAATATATGAGTCGATCTTTATTAGAGATAGGAAGCCAGCTCTGAACAGCAATGTCGCATCGTGGTTATTGCTGTGATGTTGTGACGATGTTACCTTGCAAATGGCAGCGGCGTGTATTCAAGCCACATGTTATGTTGATAGGATCACAGAACTTCATTCGTCGCGTTTGCCTGATGTCTGGCGCCAGGCAAGATTAAACACGTGTTATTTTACTAGTTAGAAGGTGAGTTTTGCATGTTTGTGATTCTAATGCTTGTGATTTTGAAGTACCGTGCACGATAGCTTAATCGCTCCAAAATATAGTATTTTCTGACGACATTTTAAGAAGTTCAAGGAGGTCATATTAAATGTCACTATTTTTAATGTTGCGGAGAGCTGTGCTGTGCATTGTCCAAGTAAAGACAATTATACAAAGTAACGAAATGCTCATATTATGTAAAATAGGATCACAAATCGGTCGAATATATTTCGGGCATGCCCCTTCTTCGGAGACAGAATAAATACACAGAAACATTTTACGCACAGGATTTTACGCACATGCTATATATCAGACCA
Source organism: Ashinkailepas kermadecensis (assembly GCA_034440615.1). Classification (NCBI taxonomy): domain Eukaryota; kingdom Metazoa; phylum Arthropoda; class Thecostraca; family Neolepadidae; genus Ashinkailepas; species Ashinkailepas kermadecensis. Next base: position 265,078 of record JAOTOM010004706.1, on the reverse strand, counting down.
TTTACCAATATTGACGAAATCGTCACCTAAGTCCAAGTATCGACCATATTTGAATTTCAAGATAACAATGGGCATTGTAACAAGTACATGTGATGCGACACTAGCAGAGTAAAATTGTTCGTCGCTTCCCTAAACACCCTCTCCATACATCTACCCTACACATCTCTATACACACATATATCCATGATACGTCAATGCTCTCGAAGCGTTCGCGTGTATGGATGAACGAGTGTGTAAGTGAGTGAGTGAACACGTGAGTGAGTGAGTTAGTCAGTGAGTGTATGAGTGAGTGGCGAGTTAGTGAGTGAGTGCGTACATGGGTGAGTGAGTGAATTCCTGGGTGTATGATGGGGTGAGTGATTGTGCCGGTGGGTGATTACGGAGTGAATAAGTCGGCGAGTGCAGGTGACGTCTGTATAGTGTCATGCTGTATAGGGAACTGGTTTTATGAGGGTCCAAGCAGCTTCATGGACTTCATGAAGCTTCATGGACCCTCATAAAACCTCCACTATACCTTCTCCATTATACCTCCATTTTTTCCGAGCGGGAGAAGAAAGTTTCTACACATCTACAAAAAGTTGGTTTCTTTTAAGACCACGCATGCGTTTCAGGCTCTTCCAAGATATCAGGCCGCTTACTGCCTAACTGACGGCCATGACCACCTTTAAAAACAGGAATTATTTTCCTACCGACAATTTTTGATCCATTGCATCCACAGTCATGCACCTGGTTGAAGCCCATCTACCTACAATCTAATCTCCTCTTCATGTTTTCAAAACTGTGGCAAACTTTCCAACCTTCCTGATCAGTGATCACTTACTCCAATTATATTATAGTTGAATCGTGAAATTTAAATGGAAGCAACCTCCAATAGAAGGTTCTGTTGACCTCCTGAAGCAGAGTATTGGCCCCCTAATTTGACTTCCGTGTTAGGTGACAACATCCATCTGACTTAACCCTCGCCGGGCCTGGGGAGCTTTTCAATGGGGAGCCCACCTTCCCCTAGCTAGCTTCCGATCCACATAAGGTAGGATGGAAAACAACGCCACCGTTAGAGAGCTCTGGTCAGGATGAGCCCGAAGCGTACCTTACATCTGCAATTTTCCCAAATAACGAGGTCACCAGAGGTCATATTAAATCAACATCCAGACCTCTAAGTAAATCCCTGGAAATTGTTTTTTAAAAGGCAGAGCTTCTTTCGGTACTATTTTTGAAGCACTAACATAGATAAATGTATTTACATTGATCATAGTGATAAGTGATCAAGCAGGGACGTCGGATCGGGTCAGGGTCAGGCTTCAAAAGGAGTTTTCGAACTACGTATTTTCGAGACCCAGAGAGAATGTCATTGGCAAACCAATGAAGCCTGAAGCTCATATAATAGCTAAATTCTTCATTTTCGGCCAGACTGAATTCATTAAATGTCCTAATGGGTCAGCGCAGTGACATAACCTTTGTCTTGGGGAGCGGCATAGAAAATATAAATAGAAATGTCTCGAGTCCTTTCAACAGAGCCATTCAAGCAAAATGTGCGCATATGTTTGACATCCGAAAGTCCTAAGGTCAGGTCAGGTCACGCCGCATGGTCAGGCAAAGTAAGTTCAAGCTTGAGTATCCCCCTACATCACCATTGAAGTATACAAATTGCGTAAGCGAGAAGTTGAATTGTTTTGTCAGATCACAAGAGGTCGAGTCAACTCAGGTCATTGGCTGGCCATCAAATGTCATGTCGCACGACGTAGGCGGCGCTGAAACCGAATTCGGATATGACTTCACGAGGAACAGCAGTATCCTGTATAGGATGTCACTGTGTTGAGTATACATGGCACTTGATCTGACCTTATGTCATTGACCTACGACAAAACCAGAATGTTTATTGCCTGCTCTTTATCATTCCCGGTGTGAAAAAAACTACACCAAGTTCAATTTTCCTCACTAAACACAGTAAAAAGGCGCTGAAAGTTACCTGACTGCTGAAGGTCAGTACCCGTGATTTAAGCAAACATTTCGAGACAGCAGAGATGTTCGTCTGGATGAAAAAAACAGCACAATCTGTGTCTGGAATTGATATGTTGTAACTGCTAGCGACACTTTGAAGATTTTCAGAACATTATTTCCTTGATGCGTTCCAGGTCAATGAACTTTGGTGACCTCGACCTGAAATCATCACGAACTATGCAAAATAGATATATGAGACGATATGGGCGTTCGTGTCTTTGAGTCATCTAATCAAACCGCTACACCGGGAAGATCTGAGGGGGCTCTCGAGAGTCCCTGTCCCGGTGAGTGTTAATTGAAATCCAACCTAACTGAATTCACTTCATAATGATTTCACCACTTCGCTATTTTGATGTTAATGCAATGACAAAGTTTATTGCAATTCGTTCTTTTCACATTCGAACGCCATGAGGCACACACGGAACCTCCTTCTGACGGCATGCAAGGCTTTGTTGCTTCCGGAATTAAATGAGCTGAAAATAGAACTAACTCCACACTACTAGAAATTAGTTACCGGGCATTGGTGATCACAGTCGATTTCTCGAAGCAATGCATTCGTCATACTAACAACAGAGGAGCAATGCTATCAATAGCAATGGATCAGCATCGGGCCTGCAGTCGAAGACAACTGACGATTGAAACTGGCAAGCATCGCATGCAAGTTTAACTTCGAGGAATGGAAAACGAAATGAATGAACCGGCCTGTGAAAAGTACACCGACAAAATAACGAATAAGCTACTGGTATTACAAGCACAGTCCACTACCAGGGGTGCAGCCAAGATTTTCTGAAGTGATTTCGACCAATTTTCTTCTCTCATGAAATATAGACCGCTTTCGGCGCTCGAAGCACGCCGAAAACTTATGATTTGAGTGGCGAAAATCTCAGAAAATTTTTGTTTGATCTGGTGTATTCTGGTTGTTTGGGGTCGGGCACCCCCCCCCCCCCATTGGCTGCCCCTCTGTCCGCTACGGTGCAGCTTAACCTGATGGAGTGCTGATCTTTCTTACCACGCGCGTGTAATGCTGGGATATTAAGTTCTTACTTAATTTGTTTTAAGCAAATGATCAATGCTTGGATGTTTGTAGTGCCGCCATTGCTGTATACGTCTTGGCAAAAGAGAATCGCTCTTTGTTCTGTCACTTTGTAATTGGTCGTTATCTTAGACGTTTGCAACAATCGGTGGTCTCTCGTGACATTCTGACAGTTGTGGCGCGTTGTTATCGACGGTCTCTCGTGACATTCTGACAGTTGTAGCACGAAGTTATCGACGGTGTCCGTAACATTCTGAGTTGTGGCACGTATTTATCAATGGTCTCTCGTGATATTCTGACAGTTGTGGCACGAAGTTATCGACGGTGTCCGTAACATTCTGAATTGTGGTACTTAGTTATCAATGGTCTCTCGTGACATTCTGACTGAGTTGTGGCACGAAGTTATCGACGGTCTCTCGTGACATTCTGACTGAGTTGTGGCACGAAGTTATCGATGGTCTCTCGTGACATTCTGACAGTTGTGGCACGAAGTTATCGACGATGTCCGTAACATTCTGAGTTGTGGCACGTAGTTATCAATGGTCTCTCGTGACATTCTGACTGAGTTGTGACACGTAGTTATCGATGCCCTCTCGTGACATTCTGACATTTTGGCACAAAATTATTGACGGTCTCTCGTGACATTCTGACTGAGTTGTGGCACGAAGTTATCGACGGCCTGATGATTACGAAGTGGACACAAAGTTATCGACGGTCTCTCGTGACATTCTGACTGAGTTGTGGCACGAAGTTATCGATGGTCTCTCGTGACATTCTGACTGAGTTGTGGCACGTAGTTATCGATGTCTCTTGTGATCTTCTGACTGAGTTATGGCACGAAGTTATCGATGGTCTCTCATCACATTCGTCACAGTTGGGACACAAAGCTATCGACCCGCCTCCTTAACATTCTGAGTGGTGGCAATTGGCTAAAAGTGGGTTTGTTTTTAAATTATTCATGCAAATATGGAGCATACCCAGGACAGTTGGGTAAGCTTCACCGCTGATCTAGATTTTCAGCCCGCAATATAAAGTGGAATTCGTGCGCGGATGGAAAGTTAAATAACTCAGCCACACTGGGCGGTACCGCTGCTAATTGCACAGCCATGATTACTGAGGCGGGGCGAGAGTAGTCGGAAGGAGGAGGGGCGGGAGTAGTCAGAAGGGGGCTGAGCAGGAGTAGTTGGAAGGAGGCGGGGCGGGAGTAGTCAAAAATTGGCGGGGCGGGAGTAGATCAGTAGTGAAGGGGCGTACGGCGGTAGCCGGGAGTAGTCAGGAAGGGGCGGTGCGGCGGAGAGTAGTCGGAAGGGGCGGTAGTCGGCGGTAGTCGGAGTAGTCGGAAGGGTGGGCGGCGGTAGTCGGCAGTAGTCGGAAGGGGCGGGGCGGGAGTAGTCGGAAGTAGGCGGGGCGGGAGTAGTCAGAAGGAGGCGGGGCGGGAGTAGTCAGAAGGGGGCGGGGCGGGAGTAGTCAGAAGGAGGCGGGGCGGGAGTAGTTGGAAGGAAGCGAGGAGGGAGTAGTCAGAAGGAGGCGGGGCAGTAGTAGTCAGGAGGCGGGGCAGTAGCAGTCAGAAGGAGGCGGAGCGGGAGTAGTCAGAAGGAGGCGGGGCAGTATTAGTCAGAAGGAGGCGGGGCGGGAATAGTCGAAATAGGCGGGGCGGGAGTAGTCAGAAGGAGGCGGGGCAGTAGCAGTCAGAAGGAGGTGGGGCGGGAGTAGTCAGAAGGAGGCGGGGCGGTAGCAGGCAGTCACGGGCAGATCAAGCCAAAGGCACACATCTGGTGCTGTTCTAGACAGCGCGCGAACAGTAGCATGATAAATGTTTTGTTGTTCCTGTTTCCTTGCTGCAGATGCTGGGACCACTTGAATTCGCTGACACTTCCTTGACTATGTCACTGTGTCCACGCGGACACTGGCTACTTAACAACGGCCCTACTGATCAGGTCATGACCTTCGGGGTGACCTAAGATGGTATATGATGGTAATTATGCACTCTAACCGGTCCCACGCCCTATCCTTGCTATCTCCCTCCTTGCGCCATTTTCTGCGTCTCCTTCACCCCATAGTTTCAAAATGTCCACAGCCCGCCGAATGAACACTAATCTAAGCGACGAACACCAAGCCGAGATTGTGCCAACTTCTATGACATCGGCTAGAATTCACGTTGTTATGCACAGGTTACTTCAACAAAGTGTCAACCACCATCGCCTGAGAAATCAAACCCGAATTGGACTTGGCAGATCACCACGTGCCAGCAACCGTCTGTTGATTTATCTTCAGGTTCTGGGAGACAAATGATGAGGATTTAACTGCGCAGCACGCAATGCTCCTCCCGAGAAAGCACGAAGATTGTGCGCTAACTTCAGCCGGCCTGGGGCAGCGGTGGCAAGCATTCACACCATCGCTTTGGGAAAACCAGAACACTCCTTTAAATACTGGAGATCCAGTATCAGACAGGTCAGCTGGCGCTGGTCCAGGATTCAGATCTGTTCATCCTCTTTAATCCTGCAGTCCCGCAATGGCCCCGTTGTGGCGTATTGCTCGTGAAAAACTAGGAATACTCTTTCACGAACCAGGTGATTGCGTGTTTCATCTCCTTTTATTTCCAATCCACTTTTGCAGCGTGTGTTGGATCACTCGCATTCCTGGAACTGTGTACTGGAAAATCAGAGCGGCGCCGCTGGCAAATGACCAGGTGAGGTTCAACAAAGTTGATCTAATGGAAGGGTGCCCTTGGGACATCCGTGCAGCTTACTTGGATGTGCTTTGCTTCTTGGAATGAATACGATTGCAAATTGAAAATAACATCGCTCAGGTTGGAAATGTGAACCTATTATCAACCGGAAAACAAGCTGTGGAACACGGTATCTAGGAAGCTAGGGAGTTCTTACCCCGAGGCAGATAAATATGTGGTGTGAAACGTTCCAAAACCTGCTATCAATCTAAAAATGAGACAAGAATGAGACACTAATATCGCCAGAAATGATTCATTGATGTCGGTTAGTTTGCATCGCCGGCAAGCCATTACACACCGACCCACAGCACCAGTGATTCCCGAAACGACAAGGCCCAGATAAAATATAACATTATTTAGACAGTGTGCGGTACGACTGACAGGAGAACATAGCATGGTCACCGAAGTAAATACAATACAGTAATTTGTGCTCGGGCGGCGCAAGCATATGGTTCAGAGTTCTGGAATCTACCTTAGTTAAACTCAGATGGTATTGTTGGTCCTTCCTGACACGATCCATTTTGTGACCTTGACTTCAAGTTTCGGGACAGTTCTTTTCCGTCGAATAGTGTAAATTGCTGTTCTTTTGGCGAACGTTTTGTGTTCAGGAAAATAGTAGATATTCGCCTATATTCTGGGCTACGTTAGGAGATGGAACACTATGATATCAGAAAGCCATAACAAGATGCCTCAGACTTAAAATACGCATAGAAATCTACTCAACGCGGCATTAAGTCTCGGAAACAACTGATAATTGACTTGACCGTTCGCCAGACTGGGTACGCCCCCCCCCTCCTTGGCCAAATCCTAGATCCGCCAGTGGCCGGCGAGCGTATAAGGGCGTCCACTGCGTCACAAAGGCGTCCGTGCCATCAGGCGATCGGCTGACCATCACGCAGCTGGTTGGGTCACCGGCGGGGCAGGCGGTTAGGCTTGCAAACAGGAACCAACGGGGAAAAAGTCGGGTATCAGCGGCGACCGCTAGCGGGGGCGTGCCCGCCACGTGCGACCGCTACCGGCGACCGCTAGCCTGGCTACACATAACGGCGACCGCTAGCGGGGGCGTGCCCGCCACGTGCGACCGCTACCGGCGACCGCTAGCCTGGCTACACATAACGGCGACCGCTAGCGGGGGCGTGCCCGCCACGTGCGACCGCTACCGGCGACCGCTAGCCTGGCTACACATAACGGCGGCTGCTAGCGGGGGCCAGCACGCCGCCGGGGACCAGCGCCACAATAACGGCGGCCGATTCGCCGCACGGTGGGCTGGACGATTGCGAGCTGAGGCTGCTGCGGCGGCACACACACCTGCCCACCTGGCTACAATGTAGGCGACAGATTGCAGTTCCCCGCAATTGTTCACGGACAGCTGTCGGTATGGCGCCCGTAAATATCCACGAATATTTGCAATTACCTTCCAAGTCGCATTGGATTTGCAGAGATCTTGTCACACAGAGCAATGCAGCGCTCCATCACATTTAACAGCGGCGTGAAAGCAGCACGGTGATATAATGATGCGAGTTACGGGTGAGAACAGACCTTTCAGAAACTAATGAGCATGTGCCAATAAAACAAACGTGGTGAGAATATGTACCACGAGCATGAGACACGCGCTCGGCAATCAACGTTCTCGGTAAGCCAGGGCTACACCAGTCTGGTTTAAAATGACTTGCCAAGCGACGTCTAAAGCAATTGCTGTAGCTGTGTACAGTAATGGCACGCGATTGGGTGTTCCGGGTTTTTGCTGCCCTGTAAGGGAAAGCCAGCTTAGTCGTCTACAGTCTACAACGCGGAGAATGCAGCTAAAGGCTGACAGAGACAAGCGTGCCACGGATCAAGATTTCGCTCCGCTTGGCGAGCGTAGACTGGGGGCATTAGGGGCGTTTTTGTTGCAAAGTGCACTAAGAAATATGCAGTCACGTTGCACAGTCAGTGTCTCAGTTTTCCCCATTCCCCATGTTTGTGATGGCTGGGAATTATTTTGGCGGCGAACTTTTTTAAATAGCATTATTTGAGGTTTTGTGGCTCCATCCTTGCAGGCTGTATGATGTCTGCATGCATATGTGTGCTTGAATGAGGAGTTGGAATGCTCCAGGGCTGAAGTGATGTCGCGTTCTATTCAAAACGATGAGCGCTCCGAAACAGGGCCTCCTCTAAGGAGTTTTCACGAGGTGGGATTTCTTGCTCATACCTAATCAGTTTAATATGCCCTCACTGGTGGATCTAGCCCGTCTGTTTGGGGAGGCCAACTTTCGGTGCGGACCCGACCCCCCCCAGTGGCGTAACTAGGGTTTGCGTCGTGGAAGGGGGCAAACGGATTTGGAGGATGCTCAACCTACCACTATTTTTGGTTTAAAGGCACCAGATTTTGACCACAATTTTTCAAAATGGCCTTTTTATTAAAAATAAAATAGAATGATTAGTGACCAACTTCATTGTCCTGTGGACAATGAAGTTCATGACTAACTTCATTGACCACAGTCCCGTGGACTGTGGTTTCTGAATCACATGATTTCAACCCTAACTCCCCCACCCTATTCGATGGTTTTTCTTTTGGTATCCCTTGATAAGTCACCTCAGGCTGCTGGAAATACACCTGTGTTAATCACTTAAAAATGCAAAATTTCTCAATTTCACACATTCCAGTTCATGACGCCCGGTCGCCACGACGCCAACGTTCGTGCACGGGTACGCCCGCCTTGCGCATTCGGCGTATTCGACACACTTCGTGCGAGTCTACGGTTTCTGCTAGGCGTCCTACGATTTGCTAATTGCTACCACATGATAGCCTCGCGCCATATTTTACGCGATTGAATGCTTCGCATGGGGTTCGCTGGGAAAATTCAATAAATTCAATTCGATGATTCATTCAATTCAGTTCTCTTCTTCCAACATTTTCTGGTGGTTAAGAAATCGGGATACCCGCTGAGCTTTGATGCACTTCATCTCTTTTGTTAAATATGCTCTCAGATTGGTTCCCGAACTGAAGCCCTGGTTCCGTGTTCTTTTTGCTAGATCCGTTGCGGTTTTTCTTTGGTTACGAAGGTGTTTTATGGCGCCAGCCAATTTTTGTTAGGGGCCCGGCACATGTTTAAGACCCCGGCTCTTGTTAGGGTTTTGCTGCTTTTTGTGCACCAATAAATAATGTTAGGTACCGCGTTTTCGAACACCCCGATGTGTTATTTAGTACCCGGCCTTTTTGTTCTTTTGTTAGATCCATGTCGCTTTTTGCGAGCCCAGCCTACTTTTCAAGCCCTCATGCGATCTCATGGCTTTATCTGCTTTGAGCGCCTCCGGTGCGTTTTTTTAGAACTCCCGGCGTGTATATTTAAGGACGCAACGTATGTTTGAAAGCTCTGCCGGAGTCCTGCTGTTTGTGAGACTCGGTGCGCTTTGAGGGTCAGTTTTTCGGCTTCAGGATGTGCTCTTAGGGTCCTGCTGTTTATTTGGGGCTTCTGACGCACATCTGGGGACTCCAGCAGGACTGGGGGTTCCGTAGCGAATTTTCGAGTCCAGGTGCGTGGTTCTGGGGACCCGACGCCAGTATTCTGCGCTCGACGCGATTCTTGGAGACCTCTTCGGATTCTTTTAAGGTCCGAATCTCGGCCCGATTTTTTTTTGACCACCGGCGCTATATTTTTGTGTCCTGCTGCGATTTTTCAAGTGTCGGTGCGTTTTCTTCGTGGCCGTACGCGATTTGTGAAGGCATCTGGTGCTATGTTTGGAGATCAAGAGCGATTTTCCTGGCTCAGACATTTTTTTTCGTATCACTCATTATTTTGGAGGGCTCCAACTTGATGTTTGTCGGGTTCCGATGCGATTTTTGGGGCCACGATGTGCTTATCTGGGCCCTCGACGCCAATTTTTGGGAGCCCCGACGGGAGTTTCTGATGCCACGACACAATTTTTTGGGACTACCGACGGGAATTCTTTGTCCCGAATGCGATATTTGGGGTGACCGCCGGGAGTTCGCGGGGCGCGTTGTTCTTAGCTGGGGCCCCATAACACGATTTAGGCCGGCCCCGGGGAAAATTTTCCGGCCCCGGCGCGAATTTTCTGGTGCCGGCTTTATTTATTCGGAGCCCCTGCCCCTACGCGAATTCGGATGGCCTGATGCCAATTTGTGGAGCCCCAGCGCGATTTTTGGGGACTCCGACACGATTCCTGGGAAACCAACCCACTCAGGATGGCGAGAGAGTTTTTTGGTTCGCCACTGCGGCTGCTCATCGAGTTTTTTGTTCAGCCGATGGCACCCTTCAGAGTAGAAATACCCTACGGAAAATTGTCTTTCGGGTCCTGGTCTTAATTTTCTGGTGCATGGGTTGATTCGATCGAGTCGCAGTGTAATTTTTTTTCGGGGTAGAATTCTATTGTTTCAAGGCCCCTGCGCGATATTTTTGGGCCCCGGTACGATTCTTCGATTCCCGGTGGCTCGGCAAGTTTCTTTTCCGGGGCCCGACGTTTTTTGGGGGGTCATTGACGCGATTTGTCCAACCGCAGAGTGTATTCCGGGTAGTAATTGACTTATGTGGGGCAGCTGCGACCTTTGGGGCCTATACTCGACCTTTTGGCCCCACGTGTGATTTTTAAGGGTTGCGACGCGACTTTGTTGGGTCCCAGTGCGATTTTTGGGCCCAGGCGTAATTTGTGCGAGGTTTAGCGGTCTCGACACGTTTTTGTGGGCCCAATACGTTTTGGGGGCCTTTGACGTGATTGTTGCTATCTTTTTTACGTGATTGTTGGAGCCACAGAGTGATTTTTCATGTCCGGATTGTTTTATCGTTGTCCCGGCCTCATTTGTTTGGGGTTCCGATGATACTTTTGGGCCCCGATGCGACCTGTGGTGCACATTGCGTGATTTTCAGGGGCCCAGGCACGATTTTTTTAGGCCCTCAACGAAATATCCCGGGACCCGGCTTGTCTTTTTTGGGGCTCCAGCGCGATTTTTTAAACGGTACCGACACGACTTTTTTTTACCTCAGCGTGATTTTCAAGTGGCCAGGCGCGAACGTTTGAGGCCACCAGCGTGATTTTAAGGGGCCCCGATCTAACTTTTTGGGGTCAAGCGCGATTCTTAGGGGCCCGGCCCAACCTTTTGGGCCCCAGCGTGATTCCCAGGGCCCGACCAGTCTTTTTGGCCTCCCAGCGTCATTTTCAAGGGCCCCGGCGGTAGTTCTTGGTCCCCAGCGTGATTTCCAGGGGCCACGGCCCATCCTTTTGGTGCCCACAGCATGGCTTCAAAGGGCCCCGGTCCGACCTTTTGGGATCCACAGCGTGACTTTCAGTGGCCCCGGCACGACTTTTCGTGCCCCGAATAAGATTTTCAGGGGCCCGGCCATACTTTTTTGGTTCTGAGCGCTATTTCGTTGACGCCGGCCCGACCTTTTGAGGCCCCCAGCGCGATTTTCAGGGTCCCTGCGCGACTTTTTGTGGGTCCTGTGTCACATTTTGGTGCCCAAAGCATCATTCCTGGAGGTCGCTGAACGAATTTCTGTGGCCCCCAATGTGATTTTCAGGGGCCTCAGTGCGATTTTGGGCCCGCGGCGACATTTCAGGGGCCACTGCGCAAGTTTTTGGTGTCCTCAATGTGCTTTTCAGGGCCCCGGTGTGAATTTTGGGGCCGAGCGGAATTTTTAGGGGTGCAGGCTTTCATTTTTTTTTTCAGAACCACGGTGCGGTTCTTGGGGACCCACAACCTCTTAGGGGGGCAACTGCACCCTTTGCCCGGGGGAAAGGGGGTAGTGTCGCCTGGGGGAGGAAAACCGATCAACATTCCACCACGTTATACACCTTGTCTATTCTACAAAGGCATCTAGCTTCGTCTGTTTCTTCATTTCAGCAACATCGAAGAAAAGACCACAAATGAATATCTAGTTCACGTCACTCATGTAATGTGGCCTGGCTCGCGTCGCCCCGCTCTTCTATGGTGTGCGTAAATGTCTAGAAGGTCTTGTTTTGTAATACCAATGTGAATAGACCCAATTACTGGCTTTGTAGCATGCATTTTTACAGAAACATATCACATTTGAGCCTTCCTCGTTGCTTTGACCTCAGTATAAATGCTGCCAACTTACTACCATTTTCTTCTTGATATAAATGCACCATTCCAAGGAAAAATCACTTCCGCTATCGGAACTATGCGAATGTGCTTTTGTTTTTTTTCTCGATTGAATCTCCCTTTGACTAGGTGGGATTTTTAACTCCACCAGGTGGGATTTCACGGCACTAGGTGGGACGCATCCCATCTAGTTAACATGTTAGAGGAGACCCTGCTTTTAACATACTTGAGCTACCATTGAATGTGAAAACCTCAGGATAATACAGGGCCGGAAGTCACCCATAATATTTTGATTGTCCTTGAGGTTCGAGCGACCTTGCCGGACAATATGAAGACATCGTTAGGAGTCAGACGCAATAGTAATGCAGACATCGGGGATCTCCAGTTAAAGAAAGAAACCAGGTGGGCTCCTGATGTCATTCAAGAACTATGAAATTCGCGTCTACAACAAGCGGGCACGGATGCTCACTAGAGTATCCGCGAATAATATAGTTACAAGCTTTAAGACTTGTTCTCCATAATATATGACGCCTAGTTCATTTATTAAAGTTGGCTTGTCTTCAGATATCTATTTCATTGCCAATTACCCTGATATATTGCAAATATTATTACGATGCGAATTGTCTTCTGTAACTATATTTTGATACTCATCGCCATTAAGCGCCGCCGCCCGTCACTGACGATCTCGCCAGGCGCGAAACAAGTCCCTGCACGTTAATTGGCCGTCGGTTGGTTATTGGTTTTACGACACGTCGACCGTTGAGTCATGTAGCGTCGCCAATCTCTCACGCCGATTGGTCGCGGGCGAAGAGTAGAGTCAGGTGAGACTCGAACCCACAACCTTTCGATTGTGAGACGAGCATCTTACCCCTAGACCACTCGTCCCCGTTAATTGGCCGTCAACCCCACAGTTACCGACATGCTTTCAAATTTGAAACGTTAAGCGATGTGCCTGGCATGATTTTCGCCACTACTGGAGTTGAGGCCGACAGTTGCCCTCGGCATCGAAGTGTAATATTACGCTCGTGGGCGTTGCATGGAAAGAATGCATCTACTGACGTGAATACATCCTACACAATTTTGGCGTGTGTACCGATGCTGCTTGGTATGGATCAAAGCTGAAACTTCCTTGTTTTGCCGTGCCGCCACTCGCCGGCTCTACAAGTTCTCTGGACAACAAATATCGGCGCTTGACGCGAATCGAGACATACCAGAACCTCAATAATGCTTGAAAGCTTGATGTCAAAATGTTGATGTCAAATTTCAAGTGAAAAGTGAGTTTGATGAATATGAAAATGGTCGAGCATGGCATCAGAAGGCAGCTGATTTTTTGCCGGTTCATTTCAGACCATTGGAAATTCATTCACCAATGTAGAATATCTCATACATTCAAGATGAATACAAGCCACAAGGTGATAATAGGACACAATACATCCTGGAATTGAGTGCAAAAATGGCAGGGTTAGAACTTCATGGAAGCAATTCAGCATGATATCAACATGCAACATATTCGATGTTTGTTTCGTCACGAACATTATAAATTGCCAGCATATTACACATAAGTTCTATGACACATTTTTAGTTTAAAAAATTGAATGGCTAATTGCTCCGATTTCACTTTGAAGGAAACGTGACAGGGGCAAATTATTAGACAATATAACGAACCACACGTCAAAATATAGCTTGTTTAAGTTTTGTTCAAATTTAACCATTGGAAAATATTTACATCTCCTGTAGAAACCAGAAAGTGGCATTAACCACAGCAAGCCTACCCTGGTTGTGTTCCTTCAGAAACCCACCATCAGAGAGGCGGGAACAGATAATACATTATCATCAGCGCTTGGTAGCGACCTACCAGCCCATAAAAGCGGATGCAGGTCGTAGATCTGTGCATGTGCCATGCCAAATTGCAACGTCTACTCCGATTGTGCAAATGGCGGGGGAACACCCGAGGCGGGACGCCGGCGGATGGGCACGAATCGTCACCGCACCGCCAGGACATCCGTGCTCCGACAGACGGGGGAACGGCCGGCGGTGGCGAGCGGAGCGGTGCTCTCGTGACATGCGCCACCGAAGCCGGCACCGCCGGCACCGGGCGGCCATGTCGGGCGGTTCGCGTCCGCCGAGCCGACGCCGCCCGACTGCCGCCCGACTGCCGCCCGACTGCCGTCCGACTGCCGTCCGACTGCCGTCCGACTGCCGTCCGACTGCCGCCAGACTGCCGTCCGACTGCCGTCCGAAAGCCGTCCGACTGCCGTCCGACTGCCGTCCGACTGACTGCCGCCCGACTGCCGCCCGACTGCCGCCCGACTGCCGTCCGACTGCCGCCCGACTGCCGTCCGACTGCCGCCCGACTGCCGTCCGACTGCCGCCCGACTGCCGCCCGACTGCCGTCCGACTGCCGTCCGACTGCCGTCCGACAATGCCCGACAATGCCCGACAATGCCATCGCATGTCACCGGCGTATTCTCAAGCGGCCCGAACAGGTCGAATGCTGGCCCGTCAGGACACGTGGGCTAATCCCGACACCGCTTGCAAATACTCTAGACTTACGGTGGACAGCGCCTTCTTGAGAACGCGGCGGGATGGGGGAGCACGTTCGTCCCCGAACGGCCACAGCTTCGTTATTGTGTGACGCCGGGTGGCATCCGTCAAGCCCAACTGGCCACATGATCCACCAGTATTGGGCAGAGATGGATCGCTTACACGGCCGGGGAGACGTGTCCGCATTTTACGTGTACTCGCAGTTATCGGCTGCAAGGTAACAGGAAAAAACTGGAGATTGTGTCGAGCCAACGCCAGGACTGTACGCGCGTGTTGCTGTGCCCTTTGCTTGCAGCTATTGAAAGCTGACCTCGAATGAAGTCATCGTGTGTGATGGTTTACTCGCGATAAGCCCGGAAACTGGATCCGGTGTTGATTTTCAGACGTGCCAATTCCACCGAACGGAATCGTCTCTAGCGCAGTATGAGCGTTGACAACATGATTACAAGCAATGGGCGCTGCAGCTTTAACTCTTTCAGAACGAATGCATGCCGAGAAACATAAGTTAGGAATGTGCATCCACAAAATCCTGCTGGCTTTTTTTGTTGTCCAACATTTATAATTGTATTTGAGCTTTGTATTCGGAAGACATTGGCTCTAACACTTCGCACTATAGCCAAGCGCTCATCACGATTCTTTCTGTACAGCTTCACAATTCACAAGATTGTAAACCAAGGACAGTTGATGAAAAACAATTGTTGTGGGTAGAGTGTGTACCCGGCCGTCCTTCACAGCTGCTTTGCAGTTCAGATGTGTTCAGAAGTGACGTCAGAAGTGTTAATTCCATTACCTGTCGACGATTGACTGAGGGATTATTCAGATGCAGTTGCATGCCTCCTACTGACACGACATAGTCAGCTAGATATGCAGTTGCACGCCTCCTACTGACACGACATGGTCAGCTACAGATGCAGTTGTATACCTCCTACTGACACGACATCGTAAGCTACAGATGCAGTTGTATGCCTCCTACTGACACGACATCGTCAGCTTGGGGTGGTGGGAGCAGTATGGGTGGTACATCTGTAAAATGCGTACTCTGACAAAACGCAAATTGAGTTAGCATATGCATGGAAACTAGAAAATGTGCATAAAAGAAGATAAATGCAGACAACGCTGTCGTCTTTAGCAACGTATATATATATATATATATATATATAAAAATATATATATATATATATATATATATATATATATATATATATATATATATATTAAGAACACAGAGCAATGGGAGCATAATTATATTTGCAACGTTTCAAGCTTTTTCAAGCTATTAGTAAGCTTGAGAAAGGCGTGAGCCGAAACGTTGCTAATCAAATTATGCTACCATTCCTGTGTTCTCACAATTTGTCATTTCATCCTAACTAGTACACACCCACATACATACACACACACACACACACACACACACACACATATATATATATATATATATATATATATATATATATATACATATACATTTCTTTGATAAGCTTTTCGAACATCTTTCCAACTCACGGATTGTTCGTCTCTGCTCTTCATTTAGGTCGTGAAGTATTCGTCAGATATCATTCATTTATTCTTAACGTTTCGGTGTACTTTCACCATTTTCAAAAGATTATTTCGGCATTCATCTAGCTATCAGAGCTCACACCAATCTCCAACACAAAATGGTCAGAAGTAAATCATTTTAGAGTTCAAGATCACACGTATTGTTGTCACAAGCGCTTCTGGAAAGAAATACTAATCTAGGCTTACATTCCGAAAACACACCAAGTAAATAGCACACACTGTACAACTGTTCACCGGATGGAATTATTGCACAATTCAAGCGTTATGCATGACCGTGTGTGCACGTTCAGGACAGGTTCTTGTTCCCGGATTAAAATTTCCTCGAGAACTCTAAGACGTCGCTCGTCCGATGTTGCTCTAAGGATTACAGTGTTGCGCGTCAGATCTGTTCGTGTTAGTCGCTGTTGGTGTTCTTGGAGCATGTGCTGCGATGGTGCTCCCTCCTGTAGGTGCATCGTGAGACGGCGAGATAGGGTAGTTGTCGTCATACCGATGTAATCTATGCGGCGAAGTTTACAATCTTCGTGAGGGCATGATACTTTATAGATTACATTGGTACGTTGAAGCTGATTGTTGCTGTTGGTTGGGTTGTTTTTCATTACGAGGCTACCGATGCTCTTGCCCTTGTAATATATGCAGAGTTGTAGTTTGTCAGACTTGTCGGTTGGTTTGACATTCTGCTTTACGATGTGTTGGATGATGCGCTCGTCGACTTTGTATATTGTCGACATTTGGTTGCGGTAAAACAGCTTCACGTTGGATGTTTGATTTCTGATAGGTGGCTGCTTTGCCTTTTTAACATAGGCACTGATCACGTTGTCAATTATGGTATTGCTGAAACCGTTGTTGACTAGAATTTGTTTTGATCCTAACAATTCGGCATGGATAGACTGCCAATCCGAGCAGTGATTGAGGGCCCATCTTACGAATGCGCTGATGACGCTTAACTTGTAGCGGTCGGGACATTCGCTGTTGGCATTGAGGCATTGACCTACATTGGTTTTCTTGCGATGTACTTCTGTCTTAAGTGTGCCGTCTGCACATTTAATGTCAATATCGAGAAAGCTGATTCGGTTGGAGTTGCTGACTTCGGTGGCAAAATTGAGTAAAGGCTCGGACTTCAGTGGGCTTCGAAGTTGACAAAGGTGTGGTTCGTTTCGCACGTCGACGAAAATATCATCGACATCACGACAATAGATGTTTGGCTTCAGGTTAGGGTTGTTTTCTAAGACCTTGTTTTCCAGGTGGCACATATACATATTAGCAAATAGGCATCCCAAACGGGAGCCCATGGCCACTCATTCGACTTGCCGGTACAGGCTGCCATCAGGTCCACGAAATGGCGCTTCGGTTGTACACATGTGGAGAAGTTTTCCCAGGATTGGTTTTGGGATCTTCAGAGGAGGCAGGGTGCGATGTTGGTACACGAAGTCCAGTATCAGTTGAATTGTTTGTTTGACAGGTACGTTGGTGAATAAGTTTTCCACGTTCAGCGAGGCCAGGAGTCCTGTTGGTGGGTTGGTTTTGATAATATCAAGGAACTCGTCGGTCGACTTCAGACAGTACTTTTCTGGCGTGTAAGGCGTTATGAGTTTACTTAAGGTTTTTGCTAGCTGGATGTTGACGTCGGTATTTGTGATATGATTGGGCGGAGTGGTCGTCCAGGCTTGTGCGTTTTTACGGTACCGTAGGCATATCCGGGAGCAAATTCGCCGGTGATCGTCTTCAGGTTGATATTACCTATGGCGGAATTGACGGTGTTTATCAACTTGTTGATCTTGGTTTTTAGTGCCTGAGTAGGATCTCTGGTTATGCGCACACACTTGGTTTTGTCTGAGAGGATAGTACCCATCTTATCCAGATATTCCTCCTTGTCTAAGATAACGAAGTTTGACGATTTGCCGGCTCGTCTGATTGTGATATTTTCATTGTCCGCAGCGCGTGCAGCGCGGGGTGTGGAGCGGGCGAGTGTCCGGCGATCGGCGGGATCACCACAGCGTCTCGACGGCGTTGGCGTCCCTCACATCGCGGCAACGGCAGGCGACACGCACCAGCGAACACCCTGCGAGGCCGCGCACCGGCTGGCAGCTCGGCTGGACAGGCGCAGCTCTCGGTGACGACGGCGTGCTGACGGACGTCGAGCGGGCAGCTGGCGACAGACACGGAGACGTGGCGCACAGGGAGGCCGGCTTCCGCGGTCCGGACGCCGAGCGCCTCCGTCCGCGCCGAAAGATGCCGACGGACGTGGCGACGTCCGGACGAGTGCAGCTCAACTGCCCGGACGGCGTGGCAACGCTCCTGAATGACAGCTTCTGCCTCAGCCGGCTGGCATCCGATGGGACCGGGGCTTGAAGGGCTTGAAGGGACCTTGAAGGGACCTTGACCCAACCGCTTCAAGCTCGCCGCCAAGCAGCGCCGGGCCTTCTTCCGCAGAAAGAAGTTCCAGTCCGCTGTTGTGGCTAAGCACGCGGCTGACATCGACCTCCACGCAGAGCGGCCGAATCGCACTGCGACCTGAGTCGCCCACTCGCTCAAAGTTCTGTTCCTGGACAGGAAAGGGCTGACGGCGAAGTCCGTGGCTGCACATCGAAGCTGAAGGTGCTGTTCCGAGTATGTGCGCCCAGTGTCGGCTCGTGCGACATCGCACCCCTGCCAGACGGCTGGACGACACGGATTCACGGAGGCACACACCATGGGTGCGGGGTGGTAGGCGGGAGGGGAGGGGCACAGGAGTGATGTTTTTATTTTTCGTCGTAGGTATGAACTGCTGGATGCGGGGGATCCCGGGACGCTACATTGTGCATTTTTCCTGCTGGATTCGCGGCTCAGATTCGGAGTGATTGTCATGCTTCACGGTGCCTTACATGGTTTGTACACGATATTTGTGTCGTTCTGAGTTCATGCACTTAGTGGAATCCCATGTGTTACACTTTCATTATTTTGCACTGGATTCACGACGGAAATGCGGAGCAGATTTGGCACGCAACGGTACTTGACATGCTTTCATGGAGGGTATTTTTGTTTCGTTCTGAGCTACTGGATGCTTGCAGGTTAGTCACATCGTGGGCATTTTACAGATTGTTGAGACTCATGTTGACGCCCCTTGGTTTTGTTAAGTATATCACACTATTGTTTTGAAAGGATAATTTCTTCGGAATTTCTCTTGAATATATCTTCGTTGATGCGCTACATAACGCATTGAATGAGACTGGCTAGGTTTCACCGTTGCAGGCGGACATTGGCCTGCAGTACTATCGTAATGTGTATGGAGGCTTTTGTCGAATTACATTTTTTCCTTCCGTGCTGGACTGCTAGGCGCAGTCTCCGCGGGATTCATTTTCCGCTGTTCTTTCTGGATTACATGATGGAGATGCGAAATGTTTTGTGGTTTTGTTTCAACGAACAATAACTCATTGCCATTGACCTAATATTCGCACTTAGTGTTTAACCCTGCGGTGACGCATTACATTTCACTATTTCACTATTTCACTATTCCCATTTCCTATTACATATCCCAGCAAATCTTATTCGCTTGGCCTTCAAGTTGGCAAAGTCCAAAAACTTACGTGTGTGAGTGAAAACCTTGCGCATATGGTGGCGGAAATCTCAGTAATTTTCTTATTGCGGTACATCCTACCATACGGATTCCTGAAGTCACAGCGAAATGCTCCATGCATGGAGTTACCCCACCGTTTGCGAAACATATTTGCTGAAAAATAGAACAAGATGAAAAATATATCTGGACCTTAACACGCGCACTGGAGGGTGGGGGGTCAAAACCGCCCACCCCTCGGGTTTTTCGGACATAACCCAATATTTTACCGGTCCATATACGCCATTTTTTGCGTACCTGCTTAGCAATGTCCGGCGCGTCGTTTAAAGCAAGGAAAACGGAAATCGGCCGAACATTTTTCGAGTCAGAGGCCGTTAAAGTCAAAACATTTCGCAGCGCCAGACCACAAAAATCGGCGCTGATGAGCTTCCCGTATATGGGCAAAAGGGAAGTGTTCTTGGCAACACTAGCGACTTGTTTGATGTATATTGTCATTTTGCATGTTACTTCCTACACATCCTGAGAACTACTGTTTGTCATTGTGCACCTAAGCGTTTCCATACTTTATTCATGTACTTCACTCCTTTCTTCGCGAAACCGATTGCGCCGATCCGCCCGACGGAGCAGTCGGGCGGGTGACCCGGTTCCGGTAACTGGAACAGGTAACTGACCTGATAAAGTGCAGCTATATAGGTGACCTAAAGTCAAAGCCGGGTCTAGCATCTGCATTGCATCTTTAGTAATGTCCAAAACATCATTGATGCCCATTTTGGAGCACTTAAACACAATCACAGCGATCCATTACAATGACAAGCCAAGCCACGCAAAACAAGAACATTTTGACATATGTGACCTAATTTGACCTTGAATATATTGACCGAAGGTCATGTAATTGGTACACAATAGAGTTCACTACTGTACCCATCCACCCTGAGAATTTCGTTACTCCAGCTTTAATAGGAGCCGAGATCTTAGGGGGGAGGGAGGGGCGGAATCCGCCCCCACCCATCCAGTGCGCGTAATTTTCAGAGGCCCTCCAGGGCGCGTGTTAAAATGAAGTGCCCGAAACCCGAAGAACTTATTATTCAGGGGAAAGGGTATTATTTATATATATATATATATATATATATATATATATATATATATATATATATATATATACATGATATATATATACATATATATATACATATATATATATATATATATATATATATATATATATACATATATATATATATATATATATATATATATATATATATATATATATATATATATATATATATATATATATATATATATATATATATATATATACATATATATATATATATATATATATATATATATATATATATATATATATATATATATATATATATATATATATATATACATATATATTCTATATTTTTCTTCTTCTTCTTTCTTTCAGGGGGCTTATTTTTCAGGGTGCGAATATTTACGCTACGCCCAAGTACCTGGACTCCGAGAGGTGCCTCTGGCTGAAAAAATCGAGGGGTGCACTCGAACCTTCCCAGAGGGGCACATTTACCCGTCGGAAGGGCACCACCTCCCCATGGGGAGGTGGCACATGCCCCCAGTGCCTCCTTATATCCGCCCCTGCCCTGGATCAGTCTCAGTTCCCACCGTCTGCTCCACGAGGTTACCGCATGGCTCGCCGAGGGGTGGTCAACGTGATTATATCACGTGGAATATTGTTTTTTTTCATTTTTCGTCACGCGTGATGCGGTGAGCGAATTCGTGCCATTCCAAGGCTCTCCGCGGTTCTGACCTCCGCCCAAGGCATTTGTTCCAGCCAATCGGGACTGTCCTACGGCTGTGACGTCATTGGAATTCGGGAGCTCGGCCGACGCCGGAAGAGCTGTCCGAGCATTGCTTATGTGATGGTCTGGTGGCGGATGTCTCTGAAGGAAGAGGAGGGCAACAAGGGGTACTTGATCAGCTGAGGCGACTCAAAGGCCCACACATCAGATAGTTTTAACATCGGAATTGTGTCCACAATCCCAGCCTTCAACCGGGGGACGAGTGGTCTAGGGGTAAGATGCTCGTCTCACAATCGAAAGGTTGTGGGTTCGAGTCTCACCTGTCGCTACTCTTCGCCCGCGACCAATCGGCGTGAGACATTGGCGACGCTACATGACTCAACGGTCGACGTGTCGTAAAACCAATAACCAACCAACCAACCAGCCTTCAACGGGAAAGATACTACTGTTCAGCACTCTAACGGACTTGTCAGTGGAGGATGACAGTTGCCTGCCGAGTAGAAAACTTTGTGTGTGTGTGTGGGGGGGGGGGGGGGGTGATGTGATATATAGTGGGGCATTTAGTTACAGTCCCTGTTCTTGGAGATAATAGTTCCTCAATAATTAAATCGGTGTCCCCCCCCCCCCAAACACATCGCCTGCACCCATGCCCGCTTCGTTCTGTTATCAGCCGAAGGCGGCCCTCTAAAAACAGCATAAGTTTGGGGAGGTTCTCAGTCTAACTCCATCGATTTTTGTTTTGACCGCCGCCGTCGTTCAACGGAACTGGTGCTCATCCAGCCTAGGTCGGCTAATGCTACGATAAAAAATTGCAAGTAGAGGGAGGGTCAATAAGCGTATCTGTGACAAAAAAAAATTGTCAGGATCCGTGGGCCACAGAAGTTGACCAATGGAAAATGCATTGGGCGGGACAGTCCTGGCCCCAGTGACGGGGTAGCCGTGACAGAACTGCTCGGTGTACGAGGTCGTCTCAGTTGCAATCGGCTTCGTGACACAGCAAAGGTTTTCCTGCCCCCTGGTGCCCCTGTCGTGCATTAACGGTGTGAAGGAAAGCTATCTTCAGTTCTGGTAACGTTGGCTGCTACATATCGCAATGGCTTCCGTAGCGTTCCGTCCGCCCGCTTCAGTTCCGGTCGCGTAGGCTGCTACATGTCGCAATGGCTGCCGTCCGCCCGCTTCCAACGCAAGTGGAGCGACCTCTCGGTGGATCCCGAGCCAGATCAAGGAAGTGATCAAGAGTCGCATTAATTATGTCTGTGTCCCATCTGGGATTAAGCATTCCTGCCAATTAAAAAAACTTGTCGAGAAGTGGCGTACCCATGGTTCAATATTTAGGCCGGAAGCCGGTCATCATTCCTTTTATTCGGAAAGGTAAGTGTATATTCTGTCAACTGTATGATGACGCTGGTAACTCTAGATCAAATATAAGTAAAGGAGTTAGGCGTTGGTGCCCCTCAAAAGTTGCAGGCGAACAAAACCTGGCGACAAGCGATGTGAAGCAGTGCAGCGTCTTGAAGGTCCGAGGGTCAGAGGAGTGTCTCGTCTCCCCCCCCCCCCACTCCCCACACCCCACCCTGGACCCACTTGTGTGTGGATATAATTTCCCTCAACTTCACGAACAATGCCTGCTATTTCCTTCTCCCATCAAGGAGCGCCTTTATTAAGCGACGATCTGAATGGCCGCATTATGATTTCCGGCCGCGCGGTCGGCCGACCGCTGACCGACGCCGGCTGGGAGCGGCGCCGGCGGCGGCGGCGGCGACGGCGGCGGTGGTGGCCGTGCCCGGCGACCGTTATCTGCAGCTCCGGCGTTCTCTCGGCGGCGCCCAACTGGTCTCCAGGGCCGCCGCCGCCCCGCACGCAACCGCCGCCGCCGCACCGTTATCGCGCACGACAGTTCGGGGAACCCTGCGGCCGGCCGCGGACGCCCCCCGCTCCGTGCGGCTGGCTTCGGGGTGGAGCGGCTGTCTCGCTCCTCTCGGCCTTCCCTCCCTATCTCCCTCTGTCTCCCTGTCGGCCCGCCAGTCTCCCTCTGGGGGGAGATTGGGGCACCGTGTCCTTCTGGCGTATCCGGGAAGAGGTTCAGCGTCCTGCCCCTCCCCGAGCAATGGTGCTGTGTCCCCTCTCCCTCCCAGCTACTCAGAGAGACGTGCAGCCTGCACGGTCCGATAAGTTAGCGAGGGGTGCAGCCTGCACGGTCCGATAAGTTAGCGAGGGGTGCAGCCTGCACGGTCCGATAAGTTAGCGAGGGGTGCAGAGAAGAGGGGTGCAGTATCCTACTCCCCCTCCCAGCTACCCGGGGAGACGTGCAGTGTGCATGGCCCGGCCAGCTGGCGGGAGTCCGGCCAGCTGGCGAGGGTGCAGAGAAGAGGGGTGCAGTATCCTACTCCCCCTCCCAGCTACCCGGGGAGACGTGCAGTGTGCATGGCCCGGCCAGCTGGCGAGACGTGCAGTGTCCCATTCCCGTTCCTCACTATCCAGATAGAGGTACAGCACCACCCATCGCCGGCAGCCGGGTAGAAGTGCAGCGTACCTCTCCCCTTCCCAGCTACCCGGAGAGATGTGCATCGCCCTCGTCCTGATCACCAGGAGAAGCTGCCGCGCACCCTTCATCAGTCACCCGAGGATCAGGGGCGGATCCAGGAATTGTCGTGGGGGCACATGTCCGGAGGGCCGCCACTGCGAAAGTATCTCGAGAGACGCCTTTGCCTTCTGAGAGGCGTCAGCGCCTCTGGCTGAATAAAAAAAATTGGGGGGGGGGGTGCACTCGTGCCTTCCCATATAGGCGACTTCTCCCGGCTAAAGGGCATCACCTTCTTATGTGGAGGACATTCCCCCAGTGTCCCTTTATATCCGCTCCTGCCGAGGATAGGTGCAACACCCGTCCTTCCTATATCCAATGGTGGATACGATCAGCATCTCATGTCATTCTCAGCTATCAGACAGGAGGCTACAGTACCCCTCCCCCGGTTACCAGAGGAAAAGGTGCCGTACCCATCCCCGGATACCCGAGGGAAAGGTGCAGTAACCCTTCCTTCCGACCACCCAAGGCAAAAGGGCGCAGTACCCCTCCCCGGCTACCCGGGGGAAGGTGCGTACCCCTCCCTGGCCGCACGAGGTACGGGTGCAGCACCCTCCCCCTCCCAACCATCCGGGGAAAGATGCGACCCGCGGTGGTGGAACCTGCTGAAGGTCTCTTCGCTGTTGGACGTGGACATGTGCTCACATATGTACTTTCGACCATTTCCACGCAACATTCATTGACTGTTCTCACTCTGTAGTGATTGTAACTGAAATAAAGCCAAAACACGCAAGCGAGCATGATGTGGAAGGAATCATGTCTAGAGCTCCGTCCCATCGGAGACGTAGTGTCCGCTGCATCAGCGCAATGTCTTCTAATCTCAGCCGGATCAAGATACTCGGGCAGGACAATTGGACCAGAGAAGTTGTGATTGTGAAGTCAAAAAAGATCAACGTTGATGCAATATACCACGCTGATGGCCGACACAGAACGAGTGTAGAAGTGGAACGTCTGGGGCATGTCGGACATTTTCACGGGACGATAGAACACGCTGGACCCCGGTTGAATCTTTGAAAACCATGGGAGCGCTGCCCAGCCCCCCCCTATTGGGGAGGGCTAGGCAGCGCTTGATGTGGTGTCAACTCAAAAGGCATCGGGTGCTGGCCCAGACAGACCCATGCTAAAACCAGAGGGAATGTCTCTTGTTCACCCAAAAAGAGAGGACACCCCCATCCAGGACGTAGGGAACACCGTTCAACAGGACATAGGGAACACCGTTCCGCAGGACATAGAGGACACCGTTCCGCTGGACATTAGGGACACCGTTCCACAGAACGTAGGACACACCGTGCACAGGACTTGGAACGCCGTTCCACAGGACGTAGTGAACATTGTTCCACAGGACATAGCGGACATCGTTCCACAGGATGTAGGGAACATCGTTCCACCTCGTCCATACCCCACTCGGACGTGGCGCAGCTCGCATTTGGTGCAACGTCCGCCTTTAAGCTCACCCAAACCGCCGGAGGGAATTTACCCATTAAGCTGATCCAAACTGCCGGAGGGAATTTACCCATTAAGCCAACCAAACCGCCGGAGGGAGTTTCCCATTAAGCGCACACAAACCGCCGAAGGGAGTGTACTCATTAAGCTCACCCAAACCGCCCGAGGGAGTTTTGTGCGACCTCTCGGACCACCATGGAGGGTGATTGTCGTCCTGTATGTTGCACCGCCCGGGGAGGGCTCAGTTTGAGCCCACTCAAAGACACGCGGCGTGCAATTGATTGGACGTTGTCTATGGCCACTTTCGTGCGAGTTGGAGGGGACTTGTTGCCCATGAGTGGGAGCAGCGGCGTTCTTTAGTGTCAGCACGGAAGCCAACAGTGTACATTCCAAGACAAGAATGAAACTTTATGTACATTTGGCAAGCCCTGGCTCCCAGTAACTTCGTCGTCATGCCTGTGGGAGTGCACTAGATCAGACCGAGTTTTCAGCTGTCTGAACCACCCCGATGAACTCCCAGACCTGCTCCAAAGTGTTCCCGAGTCTGGGTCAGTCAGAGGCCCGCTCACGCGCTGCTTGGAGAAGCTAGGCAGAGACCAGCTACGGGCCAGCAGCGACAGCAGACCATACACAGAAGCAGAACGTCAGCATTTCGTTTGGAGATACCAGCAGTTACAGATATAGCCCACACTAACACATTGTTGGTTGGTTGGTTATTGGTTTTACGACACGTCGACCTTTGAGTCATATAGCGTCGCCAATATCTCACGCCGATTGGTCGCGGGCGAAGAGTAGCGACAGGTGAGATTCGAACCCACAACCTTTCGATTGCGAGACGAGCATCTTACCCCTAGACCACTCGTCCCCACACTAACACATTGTGATTAAGTGCGGAGGCTGCACTCTAAGATCAGCCAGGACGGAAATTAGCATTTCGGAACCATGCATAGCGTATTTGTAGCATTTTCCTTCAATGTAGGTGCTTCGCATTTCAATGTTATTATCAGGCACAATTATTCAGTGTTGTGGAACAGTTGGAAACGTATGTGCATCCCCAAACCTTCACGGATTTCAGTTGGTGACAGTTGGTCACGCCGGCTGCATGTCAAGATATGTTTTCGTGTTCATTGGATTTGATTGTGGATTGAATTTTATATATTTTCGGCATTGCTTTCGGATTATAATTCGATAACTGACTGGTCTGCCAGCCAAATGTTGCCCAGAGCGCTGAGCCTATCAATCTAAAAAATCGTTCAAATTGTGACATGCCACTCAGCTGCTGGTTGTTCCTGCTGTTGTGGGCTCTCGCTGATGATGTTATCCACAATTAATTAAATAAGTGCAAGAAGTGCATTTTAACAACAACAAAAAAAAACATCGTAAACAGTTTGGATTGCAGAGGAGCATTCTGATTGCCACACGGATTCGGATTGGAGCTGCGTACGCCAGCACAGACATGGGTGGGATTGGATTTGGCTTAGGGAATGTCAGCGCATGCTATGCCCCACTGGGCCGGATGATACTCCGGACAGGGGATGACCCGCCGGAGAAACGGGTGGAATCCAACGCCGTGTAATGAGCCGCTCTCGCATCAATAATTGCACGTGTTTTGGTGCAAAATAATGAAATGGATAAATGCCGGCACCGTGTTGTGTTGTTCTGCACGTAGTCCAAGGACTTCCTGGCTCATATTGGCCATAATGTGGCCCACATGTCTTACAAAATTAATGTCGTATCTATTTGAGCCTTTAGGAATCGCTTTTGTTTTCATATTTATATCGAATTCTATGCTAGATGATTACATTTGTTTCGGTCGAAGCGACCTTGAACTCAAATAACCAACTGACTAGTGTGCAACCAGTGTGCAAGATGACACCCACAATGATGGTTGGGTGCATCAGCATTATCATCAACAACTTTCTGCATTGCACAATGCAGAAGTAGCATGCTTGAAACATAACATACATTGGCAAACGTTGCATAGTTATGATTGAACTTGAGCTTTGGTGTGACACAACACGGAATGCTGGGGTGTGTTCAAAGTAACATCCGAACCCAGTGGCACAGCCAGGATTTTAACATCCCCCCCCCCATGTGATGCAGCAGAGAAAGCTTTCGGCACTGAAAATCTGGGGGTTTGCGTTGTGAAAATCTCTAAATTTCTCGTTTGATCTAGTGTATTTTTTTATCTAGTGTATTTATGGATCTTGTGTATTTAAAGTAGGCGCCCGGACCTCTTGACTGCGCCTCTATCCGAACCCAATGTTTCAGTGTGACACAACACGGACAGTTGAGGTCTGTTCAAAGCAGCATCCGAACATGTCCATCCTTCCTTGTACTATAGCTGTGCGCTAGCAAATAACCACATCATTAACAATCCGAGCGGTTAGATAAATATCCCAATGTGGTCGAACAATGGACGAAATACCTGTCCGGCGTCTTATTAAAGTGCGACTTGGCGGGGAACGCTGCCGAGCCACATTTTGGAAGCTCTTGAGGTATTGTAAGTTTTGAATTGTTCGAAGCTAGTTCGGCGAAACGCTGCACACAAAGCAGTGCTGCATAACCAGCTGAGCGCCGCTATATCCTCTGCAAACCAGCTGAGCGTCGCTATATCCTCTGCCGAACCAGCTGAGCGCCGCTATATCCACTGCCGAACCAGCTGAGCGCCGCTATATCCACTGCCGAACCAGCTGAGCGTCGCTATATCCTCTGCCGAACCAGCTGAGCGCCGCTATATCCACTGCCGAACCAGCTGAGCGCCGCTATATCCTCTGCCGAACCAGCTGAGCGCCGCTATATCCACTGCCGAACCAGCTGAGCGCCGCTATATCCGCTGCCGAACCAGCTGAGCGCCGCTATATCCTCTGCCGAACCAGCTGAGCGCCGCTATATCCGCTGCCGAACCAGCTGAGCGCCGAACCAGCTGAGCGTCGCTACATACACTGCCGAACCAGCTGAGCGTCGCTATACCCATTGCCGAACCAGCTGAGCGCCACTCTATCCACTGCTGGATCAGTTGAGCGTCGCTATATCCATTGCCGAACCACCGCTATATCCACTGCCGAACCAGCTGAGTGCCGCTCTATCCGCCCACGTTTGGGTGGTAGCAGGCGCTTGTCCCGGTCGACTGGGTCCCGACACAGCGAGGACCTGCCCGCATGGTTGGCTGACAGGCGCAATGTAGCCGAAGTAGCTGACGCGCCTAAAAATCCCAACTGCACACACACACGTTGTCCGTTGAGTTCTGCGAACCGCACAGTCACGCTTTGTTCAGTCATGCACTGGAAGCACAATGCGGACGCTCCTCACCGCACTCGCCCTGTCCACCTGGACACGTGACAGCTGGCGCAGCGGCAGCACGTGGCGACTGGTATTAACGTGTAACTGCCATCAACTGTAGTAACTGCTAGCGACTGTAGCAACTGGCAGCAACGCAAAGCAACTGGCATCAACGCATGGCAACTGGCATCAGCGTGTAGGAACTGGCATCGACGTGTGGGAACTGGTATCGACGTGTGGGAACTGGTATCGACGTGTGGGAACTGGTATCGACGTGTAGGAACTGGTATCGACGTGTGGGAACTGGTATCGACGTGTAAGAACTGGTATCGACGTGTATTAACGACGTGTATCGATTGGTGTAAACATGTAGCAGCTGTTGCCAACGTGTAGCGACTGGCATAAATATGTAGCACCTGGCATCAATGTGCAGCAATTGGCATCAGCGCATATCAACTGGTATCAAGCGGAATCAACGCATAGCAACTGACACCAACGTGCAGCACCTGGCATCGACGCTCGCCTCAAGACAAGTAAGGTGTGCTAAACCTCAAATTCGGCCTTACTCCAGCCGACGAGCTCTGTTGTGTGTGACACGCTCTTCGGGTGAGGGTGTGTCTGTGTCGTCGTCACGCATCCCTGCGATGGGTAGAAATCCTCGGGGTTGGGGGTCAGAATTCCTCTGATTTCGTGCCCTGCTCATGTCAATTCGGTATTTTCCCCATTCGATCTGAACATTTCGGCCCAGTCCGCCTCCGCTTCCCCGATTTCGCGGGAGTTGTGATGGCCGCTGAGAGTGCATTCGCGCACGTGCGTGGCGTCGGGATATTGTCGGCGCCGGCGATCTGCCGTTGCATCGATGGACGCATGGAGGAGTGCATCAGAATTTGCTTGCAAAGACCACCGGTCGTGAGGTGGAGCGCGCCCGGTCAAACCACTGCGTTATGGTCCACCTAGCCGGGGATGAGGCACTATAGATCCTCCCTGATCGGGAAGATTCAGAAAATTCGAGAAATCGTCGATAATTATCACACAAAAACATGGCTTTTTGTAGAAACAATTGCATGAATTTTAGTTGAGACCATCCTCGCAAAATGTGTGGATGCGCCGCTGTCTCCACGACCTCTCGGATCGTCTATAAAATTAATGTAGAAAGAAGCAAACGTGACCAGCGAAGACATAGGTAAATGATCACTAGCAAGGTTGGTGTTACCAACAGAAAAGAGCTGGTGTTGCGTATTAGGGTGCACAATTCACGTTTAGAGGAAGTTAATGTTGCAGGAACCAAAGCTCGTGTTGCATCTGCAGTACCGACAATGCGGTATTCTTCACCCATGAGAGCACATAAAGCTGTAATAGGTGCCCTGTTAAAGATGCAAAAGGAGCAGGCTTCAGGTCAGTGGCGCAGCCAGGATATTCCTAAGGGGGAGGGCCTGACCCACCAAAAAAATGTGAAGAAAAAGAGAGAGCTGCCGACGCGCGAAGCGCCCTGAAAATTTTCGGTTTTGCGTGCTGGAAATCTCAAGTTTTCTCATTTTGATCTAGTTTATTTTTTTAGTGTTAAGGGAAAGGCCAGGCCCCGGCCTTCCCTTTGGCTGTGCATTTGCTTCAGGTTACAAAGGTCCTGTGAATTGCCACATGCGGGATTGAGGGAGAACGCCTGACGCAACTGACATAGTGTCCAGAAACCAAGCAAGTGGATTGCTTTTCCACACTCAGCGCCAAATGTCTTCAACCTGTGCTCGTGTCGCTTTGGGGACGGCTTGGTTGGTTGGTTATTGGTTTTACGACACGTCGACCGTTGAGTCATATAGCGTCGCCTATCTCTCACGCCGATTGGTCGCGGGCGAAGAGTAGCGACAGGTGAGATTCGAACCCACAATCTTTCGATTGCGAGACGAGCATCTTACCCCTAGACCACTCGTCCCCATTTGGGGACGGCTTAGCGCCAAGCGTGTGGTGCCCTAGTATTTCCCCTGCCCAAGTGTTCGTGACATCAGAAGTTTTCTTTGGTGAATGTACCAGCCACAAATATATAATCAGGCAGATTTATCATCCGGAACATCTATTTGGATCCGGTAAGATTACAAATTCCAGACCCGAACAAACCAATGTGACAGGATCTGAGCAGCATGCCGTCACTTAAACACCAGCGTCGCAGCATCTCCAAATGATTCGAGTCCATCCCCCAGTCCCAGTTCCGACTACCCGACCCGATTGACGCGTATTCTCCGGACAGTGTTCGGCCGATCATGAGCGCTGTCCCGGGTCCACTCGCCTGCGACCCCAACACACGTGGCGTCCACTCGCCGACCAGCTTGTCACCTGCGCCTTCTCGGCCGGCTGCACCGCGGTGTCGGCGGTGCTCCTCTCGGTCGTCACGGTCAGCGGTCGCCGCCGAACCAGCTGGGTGCGGCTGGACGCCACCGGGGAGGAGCCTGCGACCCCTTCCGCCCCTGTCGCCGTGCCGGGGCCCCCGCCGGCGCAGCGGTTCCTGATTGGTGCGCCCGGCCGCTACAGGGGAGGAGCCCGGGACCCCTACCCCCTACCCCCTACCACCCCGTCGCCGTCCCGCGAGTGGCTCCTGATTAGTACCATAATGTTCCCTACTCTGTCCCTACCTAGTGCCCTAAAGTGTCTGACTAAGCCACACGGTCATCGCCGGCGTTCGTTTTAAAGTGCGCTGACAACACGAGTGACATTCTGTCGACAAAGCTGACGAGGGGGATGGACGTACCAGCAGTAGGATCCCCCGGCATTGTGGAGCCAACATAGAAGGCTCTATGTTCCGCTTATTGGGTGATTCACGACGCACTTTATGCACATTCGCGGCTAGTGGCGCCGCCCACACTGTTTGGCCGGTGGGCCGCGGGATTGGGAAATGTCCCGAGTGGTGCGAGTGTTGAACCCGGGACATTTGGTACCCAGAGCTCAACACCTTAACCACTCGGCCATCCCCGTCCTAGGGGAATTCAGGAATTAAACTCGGGAAATTAAATTTTAAATTCATATAAATGTTCAATTCAATAAATATTAAATTCAGGAAGCATTGGGTGGGGGACTAGCAATTCTGGCGGGAATGACCCACGAAAATATATGTCAACATGAAACTACCAACACCCAACATGTCTCGTGGAGCATGATGGTGTGGGTAAGCACGTGCAGCAGTTGTGAAATCTTCGTCAAACGGTTCTTCGACCCTCGGTGAACCATGCCAGGTTCATGTTTCCAGCGTTGTAGCCTATTCAGTTCCAGAATTCATGTGGAACCGCAATGCCTCTTGGAAGAAGTAACACGCAATATGCGGCAAAGCTTCAGCTCTAATAAATTATGAACCGTAGTGCCATTTTAGCGTGAACCATTCATAGTACTAAATATATATAGCTTCATCAATTTTCAGACTGCCTGCGTCCGCATGTGTGAGGGAACGAAACGAACACCCGATGTGGCAAAGACGGCACCACGACTAAGCCGCACGCGTCGACAGGATTCGTAGTCCAGGCGTCGGAACGCGGGGTATTTTTAATTGGAAAATACGAGTTTTATGTTGTCTTACTTTCGAACATCATAGCACCCTTACGATCGCCGGCATTTTGACCTTATTTATTGCACCGGACGGAAGCATTTTACCGCCACTGGAAGCAGTCTGGTAATATTAGTCATCTGAACGGATTACCACTTCTAATCAATGCGAACCTGTGCGATAATATTAGTCATCCGACCGAATTACTGCTTCTAATCTATTGAAACCAGTTTCACACCTCCTTGCATCGGTTATATCCTGATCAATCTTGAACGTTGGAATCTGCTAACAATGTCAGAGCACGCAAAGGGACACCATGTCGATAAACAGGATAGGGCATCCTCCCACTATTTCCACCATGTGATCATCCCAGCAACAACAATCCACACATTTGGAGAGCTGCATATGTCAGCTTCCCTTGCTCAATAGGGGAATAAAACTGTTACCGAAGTTGCGGAAATGCACGA
Organism: Ashinkailepas kermadecensis; assembly: GCA_034440615.1. Lineage (NCBI taxonomy): Eukaryota > Metazoa > Arthropoda > Thecostraca > Neolepadidae > Ashinkailepas > Ashinkailepas kermadecensis. The sequence goes on along the minus strand of JAOTOM010004706.1, from coordinate 232,521 downwards.
CGATTCCACCGCAGGTTTGGCATTTGGCGGTGTGGCGGGTGACTTGACGCGATGGTCAGTTGCAGGCCTGACAGTTCACGTCACGGGTCAGCTATTGGTGACGCGGCGATAGTACGGGAATCGCGGCACAATTACTCTCCGGCGGTTTGCGCCGACGAGTCAAACGGAGCGCAGACGACAGTCGGCAAATCCCGTCAACCAGCACACGCGCACCGGTGGTGCGATCTCGCCAGCCGGCACACGCGCACCGGTGCGATCTCGCCAGCCAGCACACGCGCACCGGTGTCTGACCGTGATCGGAATGAAAAAAACATCGGTTCGCCTGCGGCAGCCACACTGGCACGAACTGGGCACGGGTCGGATCGGCAATCGGCAGCATGCGGCGGCGCTGGACTTCCCGACAGAGCCGCGCTGGACCGCACTGCACTCCCCGCACTAAGCTGCACTGAGTCGTGCTGAACCGCCCCTCCTCACCTCAACGGAAACGGAACGACAGTCTCCGACCGCCGGCCGTCAGCAGCTTATGAGTTCAGCTCGCTGATGCTTCCGTCAACACCTTTCCTCGACCGGAGTTCCGGTTGGGGTTCTGGCCAGCGGCCGGCTCGCCCGCACATCCCGCGTGTTGGCGGCTTATACACCCCATGGCCCTCCGTGTTGGCGGCTTATACACCCCATGGCCCTCCATGTTGGCGGCTTATACACCCCACGGCCCTCCGTGTTAGGCGCTTAGTCATACACCCCACGGCGCTCAGTGTTGGCGGCTCAATCATACAGCCCAAGGACCTCCGTGTTGGCGGCTCGATCCTACACCCCACGGACCTCCGTGTTAGCGGCTCAATCCTACACCCATGACCCTCCGTGTTGGCGGCTTATACACCCCACGACCCTCCGTGCCGGCGGCTGTCATACACCCACGGCCCTCTGTGTTGGCCGCTCAATTGTACACCCCACGGCGCTCAGTGTTGGTGGCTAAATCATGCATCCTACAGCCTTCCGTGTTGACCACACCCCACGGCCCGTGTTGACGACTCAATCCTATACCCACGGGCCCGTGTTTGCGGCTCAATCACACACCCCACAACCCTCCGTGTTAGCGCCTCAATCCTACACTCCCATGGCCCTCCGTGTCGGCCGCTCGACCACACACCACACGGCCCTCCGTGTCGGCCGCTCGACCAAACACCACACGGCCCTCCGTGTTGGCCGCTCGACCAAACACCACACGGCCCTCCGTGTCGGCGGCTCGACCAAACACCACACGGCCCTCCGTGTCGGCCGCTCGACCAAACACCACACGGCCCTCCGTGTCGGCCGCTCGACCAAACACCACACGGCCCTCCGTGTTGGCCGCTCGACCAAACACCACACGGCCCTCCGTGTTGGCCGCTCGACCAAACACCACACGGCCCTCCGTGTCGGCCACTCGACCACGCCACAACGCCACGCGTATAATACAAAATACTATATTTCTCCGACACGTCTCATAGAAAATACACTGGATATCAATACTCTCAATATAAACGGGGCTCTCGAGCATCGCCGGTGGCGTCGCGGCCGGCGCGAGAGCCGCAACTCACCGCCGAACATGGCTATATTTGGTCTTGGTCAGGAACTGCGGGCGGACGCGCACCGTGAGGCTACCGACTGTACGGGTACTGGTCTAGATAGTGTTCGAGCGCGGCGGGCAGCAGCGTGCCGGTGCGACCGCGGCCGCCGCCGCCGCCGCCGCCGCCGCCGGCGCCCCTGTTGAGCGCCAGCCGACAGCAGTGCTGCAGGCTGGGCACCTGCTTGAGCAGCGGCCGGCCCAGCCGCATGGTCAGCAGCGGCCAGCCGTCGACGGCCACCGGGCCGCGGCTGGCGTAGTGCTCCACCAGCGCGCTCACGTCGCCGAACGTCGGCATGTCGCCGTGCAGCTTGGCGGGCGCGTCCAGCCGGAAGCGGCCGCGCACCAGCTGCACGCGCACGCTGGTCGGCCCCTGCGCCGTCTGCACGCTCAGCGCGAACACGAAGCGGCGGTGCAGCGAGTCGCGCGCCAGGAACGTGCCCTCGGGCGTGCCGCGCAGGCACAGCTGCGCCTGCTGCCAGCTGAGCGCGCCGTGGTACCAGCCGCTCTCGCGCAGCAGGCGCAGCGCGCGCGCCAGCACCTTCTGGTCGTCGTCGGCCGGCTCGTCGGCGGCCGCGTCGGGCGGCGCGGCGCGCGTCACGCGCACGGCGCGCGCCGCCGGCTGTCGCGTGACGCTGACCGTGACGGACGCCGAGCCGCTGATCTCCAGCTGGATGCGGCCGTGCGGCTCGGCGGCCGGCAGGCCGATGGCGATCTGCGGCGCGCCGGCCGCCAGCCCGCCGCCGCTGTGGTGTAGCGGCCGTCGCTCCGGCTCGCCGCCGCAGCCGGTGTTGATGCTGACGCTCAGGCGGCCGCGCTCCTCGCCGGCCGCCCACGCCGGCTGGCCCCACCAGCGCGACGGCGCCGGCTCGCACTCGCAGTCGTCACCGTCGTCGGCGTCGGCGGGCAGCTCGAGCAGGTCGTCGTCGCGGCGCGCGGGCGCCAGCCGCGGCGGGATGTTGCCCCAGTCGTAGCGCGGCCGCTCCGGCTCCAGGCCGCCGGCGCCGGTCCGACAGCCGGCCAGCTCGTCCACCGCCCAGCGCGCCGACCCGCATCCCAGCAGGTCGCCGCCGCCGGCCGGCGACGCGTTCCTCTCCTCGCGGAGGCGCTCGTGCGCGCCCGCCTCGCCGCCACCGAATCCGCTCGGCACGGGCGACGACAGCATCGCGTCGCCGCTCTCGGTATCGTCTGCGCTCGCACGGTCAGGCACCGCCGCTCACTGCTCGCATGCCGTGCGGCAAGTCGCCAGTCGCACCGTCCGAGTCGCGGCGCTGTTGCGGAGTGGCGCGCGGACACGTCTGCGCTGGCGCGGCGGCACACTCCGACTGCCGGGCGGCCGGCGCCGCGCCGACCGCCCGCCCGGCGCGGCCTTCGCCGGCTTTCTCACAACTAGCTCGCGCTGCCACGGCAAACAGTTCCCGGGATCCCGTCACGTGACCGTGACGTCACCGGCCCGGAGAACGGCGTCGCCATGACGACGAGGTACGCGTCGGCGCGCGCCGCCGCCGGTCCCGTTGCGTCGGCGACCATGGGAAGGCCGGCGGGCCCCCCGCGCCGGCGACCCCTGCCACGGCGGCCGATTTGGGGCGTCGCCAAGGCGCATCGATTGCCAGTACTCGTACGACGCACCTGTTGACAGTCGATCAGCCTTGTTCCCGCTCTTGGCTCTGGCGTGCGTCGCTTGCCATGGTGCTGGCGCGATTGAGTAGATGCAATGGTACTATCAAGACGGGAGCGTTAACGAGTCCGCAACGCTGACATTTTTAAGAGAAGGAGGGAAGAAGCCCGCCCCTTCTCTCTGAATTAATATTGTCCCCGTTTTAATATTTCACTCCACGAATCCATTGCGCAACGACAGTCGGCTCCCATTTCGCCGTTACACGTCTTGCAAAACTTCCGCGGCGCGCGGCCGCGGCGCCGGTTTTCAGAAGACGCGGACACACGGCGCGCGCCGCGCGCCACCTGGGCCCGGCCCGCCGCTCGTGGGCGGCGGGCGGCCGGCCGGCTGACGCAAGCCGCGGCGCGTCCGCTGCCCGCGGCGCGGGGCGACCCGAGCCGCGAGGCCGGCTGTCGGCGCGGCAGCTCGTCCGGCCGCCGTCGCCTGGCGGGCGCAGGTGGCGGGAAACCGGGTCAGCGTCGCCGGCGGCGGGCCGAGGCGGGCCGCGCGCGCACAGCCGGCCGCGAATGAATAGGCCGCCGATTGGCCATCAGCGTTTGCAGCGGCGATTCCGCGAAATCGCTCGTGGCTGGCCGAACTCGGCCGCCGGCCAACCGTTGTGCCGTGCTGTACGGCTGGAATGGCGAGCCGGGGCCGGCCAAGCCCGTCCGAGAAGCATTTCCGGAGAGACCTGCCCGCGTCTGCCAATAGGTGATGTATTTTTGGCGGCGGTGTATTCTGGAACAAGCGGTATTCTGGTGTAAAAATAAAACGAAACTTATCCGAATTCTGAGGACACGCCACGCTTTCTCCGGAATCAAGGGGGTCAACATAAACATGCATGCTGCTTCCTCGGAGCACCTATTGCAAGGAGTGAGTATGTTTTGGAAACATCACAATTTACGAGCACATCCGAACAGAACATGGCAAGACGTGGCGCATGGGAAGTGGGTGGCAGGCACTCAGGTCAGACCATTCGAGATTAATGACAGACGAAGGCAGGCCAGGCGTGGGAGTGATTCAGTTGGAATACATCGAGGCAGTCAGGGGTCAGAGGGTGCAACTGGGCCTCGTCATGCAGTCAATGGCGTCGCCATCACGTTCGTTGGGTGGGGACGAGCCATATTTAGCGCCGGACGACGCGCCTCTCCCCTCTCCCGCTCAGCTCACCGCCGAAGATGACACCCAATCCGGCAATGTCTGATGCATGGCAACGGGTGGCCGTGTTGGCATGGCAACTGACCCGCCAATGTCTGATGCATGGCAACGGGTGGCCGTGTTGGCATGGCAACTGATCCGCCAATGTCTGATGCATGGCAACAGGTCTGGCAATGTCTGATGCATGGCAACGGGTGGCCGTGTTGGCATGGCAACTGACCCGCCAATGTCTGATGCATGGTAACGGGCGGACGTGTTGGCATGACAACTGGCCCGCCGATGTCTGATACATGGCAACGGGCCCCCATGTCTGATGCATGGTAACGGGCGACCGTTATGAAGCATTGGTGGCGCGCTCAATGTCCAGTTTAAATTATGCCACTTAATTGGAACTCATCGGGTTCAGAATGTGTACAAGTTTTGCTTGGCGTAAACCCCTGATATTCGTACAACCATAGCTGCGAATATTCACATAAACTGTATGTTAAAGATAGTCAAACAAAAGTAGCAACTGTTCTGCTATGCTTAAGCGAAACGTAGCTGTGCTATACGTAAAATGCTATGCTATATGCTATACGGAAAAAGGAAAGTGATGGTGATATTGGTGCGCTCTGAGGGAATACAGTAAAAGCAAATATTGACGACACGTATGGAGATGGCGATTAGTCAAAATGTCTGTACCATCCTATATAGGTGTGAATGTAATTAAGAAAACGATGAGGTGAGCTGATTTACTTCGCATACAAATCGCCCGCACTGAGCCATGCATTGTCCTTCTCCCGCGCAATTAGCATGCGTTGTTGGTGTAGTGTCTCGATCTCCTCAGCTGACCAAACATGTATGTGTACAGTCCACGCGTGGCCGTATGCGAGCAGCACTATTTGTGTGACTTGGCGACAACCAACAAAGGTGTCTAACACTGGGTGCTAGTGTCTAACATACTCCTCATCATCTCGTAATCTAGAACCCGTGTCAAGACGGCCAGCAGCTATTTCTCGCCTTCACTTGTCTGACAAAATGCCAACGAGATCCAGGGCCACTTGAGAAATGTCAGCGAAGGACTGTTGGTTTTTTTTCTTCTAAATATCGCGGCTTATATCAATCCTCACAATATTATTTTTTAAACATCTTTCACCCGTAGCTAAATGTGTTTGCTTCTTTTACGCGACTTTCGTCAAAATTTTCACATTTTCTTGGTCTGAAAAACACGACATTTCCTTGATCAATCTCACAAAAATACTGGTCGCAGCGTAATAATTTGAATTTGCAATGACGTGAACAGACGGACAACACCATGCGGGTTTCTCATAGTCACACATACAACCGCAACGACCGATCGGAAGCTCCTCGGAGGCCCCTGGCAACCGCGTACGATATTTCAATCAGAACTGATGGCTGGCTAGTTCGATTTGATAGAATACCTCATCAATACTCATCGTATTTTATCGTGTCGTCTATTGCGGTTGTAGCCCGTGAACAAGCATGGATTATCATAGAGCATGTGACACGGATTGAAATCTTCAATTCCGGTCCAACCCGTGGCCATATCCAAGTTCCAATTCAGCAAGATTGACCTACATATATTTCCAGTGTCAATCTAGGCACATGCTAGGAAGTAGCACACTCGCCCATGAAGCATGGTCATATGTTGAGATACCTAACCAAATTGAGGTAGGTGGGTAGGTAGTACCTAGATACTTACTCAACTTACTACCAATGGATCTGCAATCACCTTACTCTTGTAAACCAGCCCACGACATTACTCATACCTATTGTCCTGGACTTCTTCCGCCTATGCAATTCGCACCTAACCTCTGCTTTAGGCTCAGATACCCTGTTTGAAATCATATTTCCAATAGAGTTCCATGACGTTCCTCACCGCTTGTCGCATGCCAGGCAATGCCTGATTTGCTTCCAACTTTGTCGAATTTTACTACTCCATGATCTTGGTCTCGACATAATACAGCGTATTTACTGCGTTACTCCCGATCAGAAAAAAACAGTGGGGAGGGCTGGCTGCTTGTTACTGGGACAGAAGTATAGGAACGTGGGAAGGGCAGAGGTTGAGCATTCCAATAACTGAACTGAAGATTTTCGTACTGATGGAACGGGGCGGAGGGATGCTTTCATGACAGCGGTCGAAGATAGCTTGATTCGAACAAGTAACTCGATCATTTCGGTTATTCGAGGATCAATTTATTGGCGCCCAAAAGTGCTAGATGACTGCGCGGCCGTAAAAATACAAACACAATGTTAGGGCTCCAGAAACAAAGCTGCTGAAATCCGAGCTTTTCCGTCAAGTGAGGAGGGGCGGGGACGGGGACAGACGACAGTCACGGTCTTACCCCCACCCCCCTCAGTTTGAGAATCGTTCCTGTTCCCCTGAGGTTGGACCGCACATGGAAACTGAACATGGTTATGCCATTGAACTTTACTCTGATGCACCCTTATCTAAGAACTTATTTAATACTTATCCTTATCCAAGAACTGATGTCCTATATCTATTAATGTATTATGACTAACTTTGAGCGCTGTTCTGCCACTGTGCCACACCTGATGCATTTTCCCGGGAATTTGGCGCTGTTCACCACAGGTCGCCAAGGCCCGAAAAGTCTCCAGCCCAGTCCGGCCCCAGCCAGTTCGCTGCCGACGAAGGAGCGGCCCATACCCAGCTCATCAAGCCCGTTCATTTGCGTCTCGAGCCCTGCCCATACGCGTTCGGCATGGAAAGCCTACATAAAACCTCTCGACTAGTCGACGTCGTCTACAAATGGCTGCCGTCTGGACAGAATCCCAGTCCTGTATATTCTAGTAACTGAAAAACGATCGATCACTCGGGACATCGGGCGTGACACTGTGAGGTGGGTGATTCAGAGCTCACGGCTCTCAGCAGTGTGGTCGATGTGTATCCAGTCATGGACTGTCCATTGTCTGCTCCCCTTTGTTGGATCTCCCACCGCCGAGTTGGGCGGTGGGCGGAGTCGCGCTGTCCATTGTCTGCTCCCCTGTGTTGGATCTCCCACCGCCGAGTTGGGCCGTGGGCGGCGCCGCGCCGTCTGCTGATCCGCTCACACCTTCGGCTCTCAACAGTCGACACTCGGCACCCCTGGGCGCGGCCCGGCCCGGCCCACGACCAATGAGGCCCAAAACGTATTCCTAACTGGCTCGTACTCCCAGCTCGTCCAGGCTCATCAGCTATCCTGACCGCGGAAGCACGAGCGCTGTAATAACGGCACTACGTGCAAAGCGGCTGGGACCATAGTCAGGAGCGGCTGGGGGCCATAGTCAGGAGCGGCTGGGGCCATAGTCAGGAGCGGCTGGGACCATAGTCAGGAGCGGCTGGGACCATAGTCAGGAGCGGCTGGGACCATAGTCAGGAGCGGTGTAATACAGGCGCCACTTGCAAGGCGGCTGCGGACCATCATGGCCCATATAATCGTGAATGTCAGGGCCCAGGCCCGTGTCAAGCCCGGACCCAGCCCGCGAGCCCATGGGCCGGGCCGGCCCGTGACGAACACCGCTCTTCACTGCCACGACGAGAGGAGCACGAGGGTTTACACATCTCTCACGTGCTCTCCGTGCCGATGGAGCGGAGCGACGGGCGGCTTTTCGTGCTGATGGAGCGGAGCGACGGGCGGGTTTTCGTGCTGATGGAGCGGAGCGACGGGCGGGTTTTCGTACCGATGGAGCGGAGCGACGGGCGGGTTTTCGTATGATGGAGCGGAGCGACGGGCGGGTTTCCGTACCGATGGAGCGGAGCGACGGGCGGGTTTTCGTATGATGGAGCGGAGCGACGGGCGGGTTTTCGTACCGATGGAGCGGGGCGGAGGGATGCTTTCATGACAGCGGTCGAAGAGAGTTTGATTCGAACAAGGAACTCGTTCGTTTCTGCTATTCCAGGATCAATTGACTGGCGCCCAAAAGTGCTCGAGGACTGCGCGATATGCTGCTGACTCGGACGCGCCCTTCCTCCCGCCGCTGATGTTGCGGTGTTGCGAAAATAGTCCCTGGATTCAGGTTCGAGCAGGAGCATGGAATAACCGGGTCACGACATCGCGATGGCTGGGTCAGGCCACACTGGTCAATGGCACAGATCGGAAGGCCTCGGAATTTCGTAGGCGACTGAAGCCTAGACAGGAATTTAAAATCATGAACGATAGAAAACGTTATGTTCACTTTCTAAAATAATAGATCTTTCGCCCAGCAGTACCCTGGTTCTTCACGAACCCTGAAGGTGTTTGTCCAGATCCGCGCTGGAAAGTCGTCTCTTCGAAATGCTGGAAGTCGGACCAAGCAAGCTTAATTTGAGAAGTAACCTCGATGGCAACCGCTGTTTACGGAATGCAGTGCTATTCATGACATGCTTTCAATGAAATTGCAGAAGATATGCTAACACTAAAATGCTTGCCTCCAAGTTCTTGGTAAGGAACGTGTATGGAAAAAGGCCAGCCCCTGTACCCAATAAGCATTCCTAACTAGCTCGTGCTCCCAGCTAATCCAGGCTCATCAGCTATCCTGACCATGGAAGCACGAGCCGTGTAATAACGGCACTACGTGTAAAGCGGCTGGGGGCCATAGTCAGGAGCGGCTGGGGACTCCAGGAGCGTCAGGAGCGGCTGGGGCCATAGTCGGGAGCGGCTGGGGGCCATAGTCGGGAGCGGCTGGGACCATAGTCAGGAGCGGCTGGGACCATAGTCAGGAGCGGCTGGGGACCATAGTCAGGAGCGGCTGGGGGCCATAGTCAGGAGCGGCTGGGGGCCATAGTCGGGAGCGGCTGGGGGCCATAGTCGGGAGCGGCTGGGGGCCATAGTCAGGAGCGGCTGGGGGCCATAGTCAGGAGCGGCTGGGGGCCATAGTCAGGAGCGGCTGGGGGCCATAGTCAGGAGCGGCTGGGGGCCATAGTCAGGAGCGGCTGGGGGCCATAGTCAGGAGCGGCTGGGGGCCATAGTCAGGAGCGGTGTAATACAGACACCACTTGCAAGGCGGCTGGGGCCCTAGTCAAATTCAGCTCAGCTGCATTCCCAGAATCAGATCAAGGGAATGGGATAAAAGACGTTCTCTCCCTCTGGGAGTCTTAAATAAATATTGGTCAGGTCGTTGGCGCATGCTGCGTTCCCGATAGCGAAGCAGCAATACCACACGATGATCCCCAACAAGTGTAAGAATGTCAAATGGTGCACATCATTACACATGAGAAAGAAAAAAACCTTTGGACGCTAATCGATCCGGTTTTGCGGTCCCACCTCAGCGCTGGCCCATCGATGACATGACCTCAACTGCGACCATGTCCAGGTCAATTGCAGGGAGTCGGTTGCTGGTAGGTCGGACCCCCCCCCCCTCCAAATAGAGCTTGCAGCTTGCCCTTGCGGACAACTATGTGAGTACCTTGTCCACAGCGTCACAGTTTTTATTTATTTATTTAGGACCTCCTTAAATATTGCTTTCAGTCGGCCCATCTTAAACTTGACGTGCTCTTGCATGTTTTGTATTTGTGGAAGTGTGGGGTTGAAAACTGTGACTTGGTGGAGTTCAGCCTTTGCGTATTTAGCAGCAGTTGATCAGTGGTTTCCACACGCTCATTGCAAATGTAACAACCAGAGGTGCAGCCAAACGGGGTCATGCCCCCTCCCTCCCTTCAGCATCCCTGAATACACTAGATCAAATTATACATTTTGGCATTTTCACCACGTAAAACCCTAAATCGCGCCGGAAAGCTTTCTCTTTTTCATCACATATGTTTGGGTCAGGCCCCCGTTTGGAAAACCCTGGCTGCGCCACTGGTAGCAACCGGATGCAGTAGCTATGAGGGTAACTAAGCCAGAGGACGCGGCTGGTGTGTCTCCGCCGCCCACCTTGTGCGCTGGCACCATGCACTGCCTGACTAAGCTCGGATGATCTGCTCGCTTGACTCAGCGCGGATGATATACGTGCACCTGCGAACATCATATCTGCTGCGCCGACATTGTAATCCGCCCTGACGCTTCACAGTGGCGGATCCAGGGCGACCGCAATAGGAGGGCGAACTTACTGGGAGCGTACAAAATTCCCGGAGTGGTGAAAATTGCCGCTTCGAACGAAAATCGTTGCCATTGCGCAACAATATGCAGACGATTGCGAAAGGTTGCCGGCATAGCCACGCGAGTGCCAAGATCAGCTCCAAGAAGTTGCCGGTCGAGGCATCAGGAGTCGCAGCGCTCGCGCCTGCCGCCCACACGTGTCGCCGGTGGATCATCTAAATCGTGCCGGCTGACACCAGCCGTCCGGGGCCGTCTGACCCCATGTCGGTCACAGGTCAGTCTGAGCCCACCCCACGGCCAGGGTCGTGCGTGGGGGCGTGTCGCTCCCGCCACCTGACGATGCGCGGCCACCGGATGCCGTCGGAAGTGCCGGCGACGAAACTACCGAAAACGCACGACTTATTAGCACGCGTTACAGCTGAGGAGTTTTATCACGACGGTTTCGGCCTTCGCCTGTTTGCATAGCAATCGGCATTGAATCGCCGAGTCATGCGCTGTCGAGCAGGGTTTGGCCGTGACACCGGGCGGGTCTATTTATAGACTCCAATGACAATGCGTGGGCGCGGCCCAATGCCCAGAAGTCGTGTCACAATATGACCTGCTGCACCCGAGCTGTGCTGTGTGACGATATCACCCGCAGTACCGGAGCTGTGCTGTGTGACGACATCACCTGCTGTACCGGAGCTGTGCTGTGTGACGATATCACCCGCAGTACCGGAGCTGTGCTGTGTGACGACATCACCCGCTGTACCGGAGCTGTGCTGTGTGACGATATCAGCCGCTGTACCGGAGCTGTACCGTGTGACTATATCACCTGCTGTACCGGAGCTGTACTGTGTGACGACATCACCCGCTGTACCGGAGCTGTGCTGTGTGACGATATCACCCGCTGTACCGGAGCTGTACCGTGTGACGATATCACCTGCTGTACCGGAGTTGTACGGTGCGACGATATCACCCGCAGTACCGGAGTTGTACTGTGTGACGACATCACCCGCTGTACCGGAGCTGTGCTGTGTGACGATATCACCCGCAGTACCGGAGCTGTGCTGTGTGACGACATCACCTGCTGTACCGGAGCTGTGCTGTGTGACGATATCACCCGCTGTACCGGAGCTGTACTGTGTGACGATATCACCCGCTGTACCGGAGCTGTACGGTGTGACGATATCACCTGCTGTAATCCGGGGCTGTGCTGTGTGACGACATCACCCGCTGTACCGGAGCTGTACCATGTGACGATATCACCCGCAGTACTGGAGCTGTATTGTGTGTCGATATCACCTGCTGTACTGGAGCTGTACTGTGCGACGATATCACCTGCTGTACCGGAGCTGTGATGTGTGACGATATCACCTGCTGTACCGGAGCTGTGCTGTGTGACGATATCACCTGCTGTACCGGAGCTGTACTGTGTGACATCACCCGCTGTACCGGAGCTGTACCGTGTGATGATATCACCCGCTGTACCGGAGCTGTATTGTGTGTCGATATCACCTGCTGTACTGGAGCTGTACTGTGCGACAATATCACCTGCTGTACCCAAGCTGTACTGTGTGACGATATAGCGATGTTCATTGTGCAAAAATAGTGCAATGTATGTAAAAATAGTACATTTGCTGGTTATCTGTTCGATTTGCGATGCTCATTTTGCTCATCGCCCGAAGATCAGGATAGATGCTCAGCATGAAGGCATCACCAAGGTAACGTTTGTCGAAGTCCCGCAGGCACGTGCCTGCCACGAAAAGTTTGGCAGACGCGTGGGCCCGAACTCACAACCCCAACATCGTTACCGCCTGAGGGCGACATCGCAAGAAAACATTATTCCTGGTAGTATCTGGCAGCACACGAGCTGGAGCCAGCTCCTCGCTGAAATCCGAGCTTTGCGTAGGCGATTCTTAAAAGACACTCTCCCGAAGATGCGGACACTAATTGCGATGAGAAAGAAGAGAAGGGCGATAGGATCAGCCCATGGCAACCAGGCAAGAACGCACACAACCAAAATATTTTTTTTTGTAGAGAAAGTGAGGTGATCATTTAGGAAATATTTGGTGGAAATGTAACAAAATGTACAATATATGACGTGGAAACAACCTTGAAAATATTATTCCTGTTGACAATCGTGATTGGTGTGGGTAGGGGCTCATTGCGATGCCAATGCCTGCATCACATGACCCACGGCACCAGAACCACGGCATTCTGGGCAACCATCTACTTGTGGCCATTACCAGGACAATTTCCACGGCCCACTGCCAGGACCCATTACCAGTGCCCATTTTCTGGCTGCAAAGAGTGCAGCCAGATGATGATGCTCGGAAATCCTGGCACGCGAAAACGTCCCCGACTCGCTTATGTACAACTCGTTGCCACCCGAGCTGATGCAGCTTCCCGCGCCGATCTTTGGTCGCCACCTACGGCGGCACCTGTTTAAGGTGCCGCCCGTGCAGGACTGATTTGCTGCTCGCCCTGTTGTATTAAAAAAAGAAAATATTATGATACGCATGACCACCGGTTTAACTGTTATGTGAGTTTGACCTTTTGTGCTGTGCTGTTTTATCCAATTAACTCGAGGTTCTAATAGCCACAAGTCTATTCCGGATTACCTCAATAAAAGTCTGTCTGTCTGTCTGTCTGTCTGTCCCCGACACGGGCCGCGAGATCGGCCCGTGTCGCCATCGCGGGGCTCGCGGTATGTACTCTCCACACTCGGCTCCACTCCACACCACGGCCCACTCAGTGCCGGCACGTGCCAGCCATCCTCCGGCTCTCTCCGGTGGCGCACGTGCCGTCCTCCGGCTCTCTCCAACGACGCACATGCCGTCTTCCGGCTCTCCCCGGTGGCGCACGTGCCATTCTCCGGCTCTCTCCGGTGGCGCACGTGCCATCCTCCTGCTCTCTCCGGTGACCCACGTGCCGTCCTCCGGCTCTCCCCGGTGGCGCACGTGCCATTCTCCGGCTCTCTCCGGTGGCGCACGTGCCATTCTCCGGCTCTATCCGGTGACGCACGTGCCGTCCTCCGGCTCTCCCCGGTGGCGCACGGCTGACGACATCGACAGCCAGCCGGCCGCAATCGCCGGCCGTCGCCTCTCGGCCCGGCCACGTTCCTGCGAACGCGGCTGACCACCAGCGTCGCGGAACCCCTTCGACCGCTGACGCAAACGCCGACTTCTGGACCTGTGTCGCGTCGGCGGCTTCTGGGATTGGTGCGCACGCGTGTGGCGGTCGCTTCTGGAACTGCGGCGCCGGCGGCGGCAGCTTCTGGAAGTGTGACGTGCGCGTGAGCAGGTCGAAGTGCGAGCTCTATTAGCGGCAGCACAGACGGCAGTGTGGCGCTCTCCGTCAAGTGTGTGGCGCAGTTTGTCAACTGGACGTGTCACCTAGTATGCAGGGGTGGAATAACACAGCGTGCGTTGGGGATGGTGGCTGGAGACCCTGTAACGCTTGGGCAAGCGTTACAGTATGCAGTATGCAGGGGTATGCAGGGGTGGAATAACACAGCGTGCATTGGGGATGCTGGTTGGAGACCCTGTAACGCTTGGGCAAGCGTTACAGTATGCAGTATGCAGGGGTATGCAGGGGTGGAATAACACAGCGTGCATTGGGGATGGTGGCTGGAGACCCTGTAACGCTTGGGCAAGCGTGAGCCCATCAATAATTATATATTTTAGCATGGGACACTGTGGATTGGTCCCTCTAGTGCCTTCTGGTTTTATCAAGTTTAACATTGCTAGGCTATCCACCACTTGGAAATATTTTTTTTAACCAGACACACACACACAACCATATGTATACATATATATATGCATGTATGTATGTAAATGTGCGTACGACAGACCATGCTTCGCCGTGCCCAGAGCCGTGAGACTCTTTGAACCCACTGCACAAAGAAGCAATATCACAAATGGTTCATCAAAGATGCATGTTAATCACCTGAAGGGTTGGTTATTGGCACCTGTCAGGTAATGCCGAGCCACCATTTCCAGAAACGTCCAGAAGCGGAGCGGGACACCGGCACGTTATTGCAGACACCGGTGCAAGGCGGCGCTGTCGGTTCTCGGGAGCACCGAAGGTTGGCTAACTTGGAGAATGCCTCGCTCTCGCCGTGGCGCAGGTCGCGGTCGTTCCCGGACGTGGCCGGCGGCTGTTCGCGCAGCCGGCCGGCGGCCATTCTCAGACGCCACCCGAGGCCGTGCCGTGGCGGGCGGCAATGGCGCGCCGACGTGCCGTGGTGGGCGGCAATGGCGCACCGACGTGTCGTGGCGGGAGGCAATGGCGCGCCGACGTGTCGTGGCGGGAGGTAATGGCGCGCCGACGTGCCGTGGCGGGAGGCAATGGCGCGCCGACGTGCCGTGGCGGGAGGCAATGGCGCGCCGACGTGCCGTGGTGGACGGCAATGGCGCGCCGACGTGCCGTGGCGGGAGGCAATGGCGCGCCGACGTGCCGTGGCGGGCGGAAATGGCGCGCCGACGTGCCGTGGCGGACGGCAATGGCGCGCCGACGTGCCGTGGCGGGAGGCAATGGCGCGCCGACGTGCCGTGGCGGACGGCAATGGCGCGCCGACGTACCGTGGCGGGAGGTAATGGCGCGCCGACGTGCCGTGGTGGACGGTAATGGCGCGCCGACGTGCCGTGGCTGGAGGCAATGGCGCGCCGACGTGCCGTGGCGGACGGCAATGGCGCGCCGACGTGCCGTGGCGGGAGGAAATGGCGCGCCGACGTGCCGTGGCGGGAGGAAATGGCGCGCCGACGTGCCGTGGCGGGAGGAAATGGCGCGCCGACGTGCCGTGGCGGGAGGCAATGGCGCGCCGACGTGCCGTGGCGGGCGGCAATGGCGCGCCGACGTGCCGTGGCGGGAGGTAATGGCGCGCCGACGTGCCGTGGTGGACGGCAATGGCGCGCCGCGGTCGCGCGCGCGGGCGCGGACCTCTTGGCACCTGGTCTGAGTCAGCGCGGCCGCTCCCCGCCGCCGCGCCGTCGGCCACTGAGCGCCACTGAGCCGCCGCAACTCTGCAGTAACCCCGACCTATGGGTGTAGGAGATGGGGGACTGCGAGAGACATGTTCTCGCACTATGTCGAAAACATATGATGCCCTCCCTCACCCCGAATCCTTCCGTCAATATTCCAGGGACGAGCATTTTTCGGATATTCGCCCCCTCTGGATTTTGGGCGAATAAGAATTTTGTCTTCGCAGGTTTGGTTCTTCCCCTCAAGTTGGAAAACAAGATGAAAATGGCGCTCTAAAACAGGATTGGAAACTGGAGCCCAATTGCGCCCCGACACAGAACTGGGAACAAAAGCATAATGGCGCCCCTACACAGAACTGGATACAGTAGTATAATGGCGCCCCTACGCAGGACTAGAAGCAGGAGATTAATTGGCGCCCTAACACAGGATTGCAAGCAGGAGCATAATGCCGCAGCGACACAGCACTAGGAACAGCATAATATTGGCGCTCCGACATAGGGCTGGGAATAGGAGTATAATGACGCCCCGACACAGGGCTGGGAACAGGAGTATCATGGCGCCCCGACACAGGGGTGGGAACAAGAGTATAATGGCGCCCCGACACAGGACTGGAAATAGGACTATAATGGCGCCCCGACACAGAACTGGGAACACTGAGTAAAATGGCGCCCCGACACGGTACTGCTCGGGAAAAGCAACGCAGTGCTGAATTTTTGACAGAAAATTATGCTCGCCCGACAATTGTCCTCCTTATTTTCCCCACTGGCTAGGTTGAAGAACGCAGCAAAGCAGTGAACTGGTCCAAGCTTACCTTCCTTCATAACAATTCCAAAGGTCTTCAGTTCTTATGCCCTGACTTTCATTCCAGAAATCGTTCACGGCATAGGCAGTAGTGCAGGGAAACCGGAGCTGCATGACACATGCCTTGATCTGTGCGGTAGGTAACATACCTGAACTGGAGTCCTAGCTTACTATCCAGAGCTTGGTGACCCGAAGTTCGCAAATAAAACATATTTTAAATGTCGCGAAGGTAAAATGCATGCTGTACCAATTCAGTAGCCTGTAGCTTATGGTGCCACTTGAAGAAAACGATTCGATGGGCGTATGAGATCATTTGTGAGCAGTTAGGCAGAGTCGGGGTATTGGAAGCTATCGCCTACGCTGGTTTAGGACAAAACATGTTGAGCAAGAGGTGGGAGAAATCACTTCAAATTGTTCCTCCCGCTCAACCTTGGGTGAGCATAATTTACCAGTGGAGGGACATAATTCAACACTAGAGGGACACATGCCCTTCCAAACGCGTGCAAAACGACATCAATGCTGGTAATTGAAACACTCGCTCCGAATCCAGAAGTGCGAAGCGTAATTGCAATTTTGCCCTGGCCTCCCGTCGGCACTCGCACATCAGTGGCTCCCTTCGCAGTTCTCGCACGATTTCCCTACCCCAAGTCGCTGATTATCAGGAAACATTTGCATGAATTAGCAGATTTCTTGAAATACGCACACATTTTGTGTTGAACATGGTGCTTTGGAACAAACATTACATACAAAGCGATCCGGACCCAGCAAATTCGGTCATTCCTTTCATTGATTCACGAATTCAATTTGTTCCTATATCAGAGGAAATTCAAAATTCCCTTCAAAACGAGTCGAAAGCCAGGTGGCACTTTCTCAAACTCGTTGCGGGTGGGTGCACATTGCGCAGTCCTTTGATAGTGCACCGATCCCCGGTCGCTCCTCACCCGCGTGCTTTTGCCATTCGTCTTGATCTGTCTCATTTCGTCTTGGTGTGCTCAGTGGAGCATGTCGCATTTTGTGTGCTCGGTAGATTCCGTACCAAAATTGATCTACACCCCAACGAGGAGACAAAAATTCGGCACCACCTGCACAGTAATTCAAGACGCGGCCACCAGTCGTCTCGAAGTAGACCAGCTGACGAGGCACGGGGTTCGGTTCCCCGCGATGCGCGCCCTTCCTGCCAGGGCGAGAGGCAGGCGACGCCGCATGGCCTCAGCCGCCGAGTGCGTCGTAAAGCCGCAATCCACCCACCCAACAGCTGACGAGACGGCGGCGTCGCCGGCAGCGAGGTGCGCCGGCCCGGCTCGCCGGCCGGCCACGACTTGTGCCAGCCTCCGCGCGCCGCAGCTTCACGGAAACGCCGCTTCCCGGAACGGCCGCCGCTGGCGCCACTGGCGGCGGCCGGTCCAACTAGCCGGCCGGCCGGCGGCCGCTGTACTCGGTATCCCCGCCCGCGCGGTGCGTGGCAATGCCGGGCTCGTTCTCGCGACCCGAGCCGCGCCGCGGAGGAAAGGCCAACGACTCGCGCCGACCGCCGGCGCCCGGAGGCGCACTCGTTTGAGCGCATGGGTGCGTGACGCATGAGTTAGTGGGTGGAAAGCGCCGCGGGCCACGCGTCATGTCCGCCACGCCAGCTGGCTGAGGCTAATTTCTCTCCAGCATATTTGAGAACATATTGTTGCAGATGCTGCAGCTGAAACATCAAGTTAGGCAGGAAAACGGCCAGCTCATTCACATTATTGCTTTATACATTTTTTCCATACCAGCTTTCCAATTTTCGTCTCCACGAAGAGCTTTACTTGCAGTCTCAGTTTTCTTGGTAATCTTCGACTCATGCCCTAGTTAGCGAGCGACCGCAGGCTCCGCTAAGGAATTCCGACAAGTGTGGGGAGGGGAGAGGGGGAGGGGGCATCCGTTGGCGACTGCGGTACCACCTTCTCACCCCCTACTCCCAGCTAGCACGTTTGAGGCCTTGTCTTATGCCACAGCCAAGAAAAAATCGTTGCATCACTTTCTTGTGGGAAAGGCGTGTATTTTCCATTGATTCCATGGTGTATATTCCCACTGTCGCGAGTTACGACACTGTGACGGGACTGTGACGGCACTGTGACGGTACTGTGACGGCACGGTGACGGTACTGTGACGGTACTGTGACGGTACTGTGACGGTACTGTGATGGCACTGAGACGGTACTGTGACGGTACTGTGACGGTACTGTGACGGTACTGTGACGGTACTGTGACGGTACTGTGACGGTACTGTGATGGCACTGAGACGGTACTGTGACGGTACTGTGATGGCACTGTGACGGTACTGTGACGGTACTGTGATGACACTGTGACGGCACTGTGATGGCACTGTGACGGCACTGTGACGGCACTGTGACGGTACTGTGATGGCACTGTGACGGTACTGTGACGGTACTGTGACGGTACTGTGACGGCACTGTGATGGCACTGTGACGGCACTGTGATGGCACTGTGACGGTACTGTGACGGCACGGTGACATCACTGCACAAATTTCACATATTGATGTGTAGGTATTTGATCAGAGAAAACGCAGCAGAAAAATAATAAATTGAGCGACTTCAGATCAGGTAATAGGGTTCGACCAACGCCAAAACGTAATTTGCGTTTCCTGGTTCAAATTTGACAGTCCAAATACCGCAGCGCAAAAGCTTGAATATTGCGAAAGAGGAGATGTCTTTGTTTAGCGTGACAAGCTTTGGTCGATACCGGGTCAGGTCATAGAAATGTGCTCCGAAGTGTGCTCTAGTATTCCTCTCCTCTGAAATGCCGCACTTGCATTGGTAGCCATTTTAACGAAAATCAATCACATGCTATTTTTGTGCATATTGTCGTCTACATGTGTTTTGATGTTTGCAACTTTCACGATCATCCTAGGTCAATCACGCAAGCGACCTGGTGCGGCTCGATCTGAGTTTTTTGCAACAAATTTACGTCTGGAGTGGATGTTGCTGCTGCATTTGAGTTCCGCGCTCCGTTTTACCCCTGAAATGCAAAAAATTATAGAAATATATGATGGGTGTGTGTGAAAAGTACAAGTGCCTTACCTGGTCAAGCATGATTACTTGTCCTTTGATCAAACCGTTGAGCACCAAAATGGATATATCGTTATTTAAAGTCCACTTGTCTTTATTTCATCGCCATGCCGTTCTTAGTGTGGGAACTACGGTGCACATGCGTTCGAATGCGTGGAACCAATGTTGGTTCCAACGCTTCCTACGCATGATCTGGACTTTGAATTCGCATTTTGATACCACCAACGTATTCACCAGAAATCCGACGTTCTTCGTATGATGCATTTTATCCGTACGTGTCACTTAGTTAGCGGCTAGAAGCCGAACACCGGCAAAAGAAACCTCTCAGCCGATGAAGCAGCCACGCCCTTGACCCTTTGACCTGACCTGGAAGATTGCCGATAAGAGGTGGGGAAAATGCATTGATATAGCTGAACAGTTGAACGATGACGCTATGCGCTGGCGAAATCCAAGTTTCTCCAGGCGGTCCAAAGCGAAAGTTAACTGGCGAGGGGACACGCCTCACCCTCCTCCGGCAGAAGTAGGCGTATATATTGCGGCCGCCAGTGCTCGGGCGAAACCATTACTTTGCAAGAGTATAATCAGAAAACATCAAAGGAAGCACCAGCACTAGATTTCTATCGCATCCATGTCAAACAACGGGCTAGTGGAAACACGAAATGTGCACATGATTTAAGCGTTTCTCCACGAATTCAAATAATCGTTCGCTAATAAGCGGGGTGCCGGCGTCCGCCGCGTCCGCGCTCGTTCGTTCCGACTTCATGCATTGGTGCCGCCCATAGTACGTCCACAGTCCTCACCATTGGTGCCGCCCACAGTACGTCCACAGTCCTCACCATTGGTACCGCCCATAGTACGTCCACAGTCCTCACCATTGGTGCCGCCCATAGTACGTCCACAGTCCTCACCATTGTTAGCGGCGAGAGCGAAGCCACAGTCAGGCTGCTCCGGCGTGCATGCGACAAAGGTCCACCCGAGCGACCCGGTCGGCCCGACCCGACCAGCGTGCTCGTGAAATATTGATAACGTTTTTGTTGCATGGCCTGAAGCCCTAATTCGCTCACTGCTAATGAAATGTGGTCTTCTAATTTTGGTCTTTAGCAGCGCTCACCACAGTACGTTCTTTGCAGCGCGCTCGTTTTTTAATCTAAGAAAAACGCTTTCGAAGGAATTGGTCAGTACCGGTCCAGCCGACACCGCCTCGGGGCCAGCAAGCCAGCCAATCGTCGGCCGCGTGGCTGCCTCGTCACACCACGTGACCTGCGTGCCCCGAAGCCGGGCGGCCGGTGTCGGTCCGATGGAGGGTGCCGCGCAGAACGGTTGCGTGCGGCACGAGCGCGTTCACGAGAGCGCAGCTGCGGTCGATGCACAGGCTCCCTGTTGCGGTATGGTGCCCGATCCTGTGCGTGCGGCAGGGGAGCGCCACTGCCCGTCTCCTGTCCTCGCTCGTCCAGCGCCACTGCCCGTCTCCTGTCCTCGCTCGTCCAGCGCCATAGTCTGTCTCCTGTCCTCGCTCGTCCAGCGCCATAGTCTGTCTCCTGTCCTCGCTCGTCCAACGCCATAGTCTGTCTCCTGTCCTCGCTCGTCCAGCGCCGTAGTATGTCTCCTGTCCTCGTTCGTCCAGCGCCACAGCCCGTCTGCTGTTCTCGCTCGTCCAGCGCCATAGCCCGTCTCCTATCCTCGTTCGTCCAGCGCCATAGTCTGTCTCTTGTCCTCGTTTGTCCAGCGCCATAGCCCGTCTCCTGTCCTCGCTCGTCCAGCGCCATAGCCCGTCTCCTATCCTCGTTCGTCCAGCGCCATAGTCTGTCTCCTGTCCTCGTTTGTCCAGCGCCATAGCCCGTCTCCTGTCCTCGCTGGTCCAGCGCGTCTAACGCCTTAATAGTGCCTTATACTGAGACAGAAAGTTGCAATTGGTATGGAAAGGTAAGCTTAACATCCAAGACATTGCCACGGATGTTAAATGGAACGACATGCTCAAAATCAGTGAGTGGAAAATTGCACGATGTTGCATGGTAGAAAGGTAAATGGAACATATTCTTCGGACTTAGATGCAACCTTACCGATTCGTAACCGCACAGAAAACCCACCCCTACCACTATGGAAACATTTTGCAACACAAAAGGGCCTTTGGAAACGCAATGACATCGATGACCGCTATTTGTCCCTTGCATTGAAAAACATCGCTTCGACTCACAGCGACCATCTCGCGTCGAACTTCTATCTAACGTACCTGGGAGAACAGTTAGTCACACCCTAGCATACCCCTTGAATTGTCATCGAGGAGCTCTGAAACGGAGCGGGCATCACACATTCACCCATCATTCCATCCTAGCCCATACTGAAGTGGCACTCACATTGGCTTTGCGACCAGCCGAAGTTACAAAATCGCACGGAAGAATACCAGTTGTGAACGATTTCGTGTAAAAAAGAACGCATTCCAAGGGGTATTTGACATTGGGAATATTTTTACGGCGATGGGGTGTGCATGTGGAATCTCCAATATCAATAAGTCACGGCTCTTACTTTATTTATCGTTAGTCCACCTGGTACCGATACTGGAACACACGATGATTCAGCACCGGAACGGATAGGGGATCCAGCCGTAGAGAGTGATCGGCTGATGGAAGGCTATGCGAAGGTTTTTTCGGTTATGTCAGGGAGCGTGACTTGGTCCTTTACTTTACAACATATTTTCGAACGATCTGTCTTCATCCTGACACGACATTTAAGTCACGCAGCACGCCGATGACAGCTTGCTGTCACCGGTAACAGATGTGACACTAATTATCTCGTTCGACGCATGGAAGCTGCCATAAAGACATTGCAAGACTGGTTTAGTCAAAACCAAATGAAATGAAATCCGGGAAAAACACAATTAGTTGTACCAGGAGCTCGTGAAATGTTCCGTGGGTTACCTAAAGTTGCACTGAACATCTCTGGCGGCTCCATCATACAGGAAAGCGAACGCGTGGACTATCTGGTTGTAATATTGGATCGCAACTTGACATTTGTACCACGTGTCAACAAGCTCGTGTCAAAATGCACCGGTGTGCTCACAGGGCTGAGTCATGCCCGACACCGCATTCCTCGTAAGCTGCTTCCAACAACTGTCAAAGGGCTAGAGCTGTCACATATCCGATACTGCAGCACGGTACATGGCAACTCATCAGCTCAATGTATGTGCCGTAGACAAAAACTTATCCTTTTCGCTGCTCGTGCAACTTCGGAACGACGCCGGCGGGGCCATGCGAGCGACGTCATAGACGTCATACGTCATACGTCATCATCATATCATCATCATACGTCATCGTCACATCACACATCATCATACGTCATATACATCGTCATCGTCATCGTCATCATGCGTCATACGTCATCAACGTCATAGACGAACTGGAGTGGTGTTCGGCTGGTGGACTCGCCGAGTATCACTCGCCGTGTTTGTTGAAGAACATCATGGTAGCCGGTGCACCAGGCGAGCTGGCGCAACAGTTCACCTGTCGACAACCTGCCAGGCAGCGCAACACGCGCCAGAGCAAACAACTAGCCGTGCCGAACATCCGAACGCAGACTGGGAGGCGACGATTCGCATGCAGATCACCCGATGCTTTTAATAGACTGCCATCGACCATGGGGGGAAAAGGTTCGTAGAGTTCGACTATCTCACAGGTATCTCACATCTATGAACACCTCACATAGGCATCAATATTTATCAATATATTGCAAGCCAACCGAAGATCTCACATTGTTCCAGCACCACAAAGAGTGATATTCGACATGCACCACCAGTACGGCCGACCCTGCTGGACGCCAGTATGTTCACGTACTGCTGTTGTTGTCGCAGCGTGAGCAATTTACAAGCTGATTTGTTGATGCTAACCATGCTGGCGAATGACAGTAATACTGAGAGACTGGGGAAGGCCCGCAAGAACCTCGCTGCCATCCGGGGTAACTGAGATGAACAAATTGCGAGGTCACGGAACTGAGTTGGCAAAACATAGTGTTCGGGTGAAACTCAGGCACTTGGATTGATGTTGGATTGGTGTTCGGATGAAACACAGGCACAGGCACTTGCGATAGTGCCTGTGCGAAAATTTCGCGTTCCAATCCAATCCAACGAAAATGTCGCGTTCATGCAATTATATCATATACTCAGCTTACGCCGTAGGAGGACAAAGCAAGCCGCCGTATGGGAGAAGACAAGACATCTTCAATTATCTACCCATGATTACCCCAGAGCAATCTCGGAATCCGCTCGGATCGGGCCGGAAATTCTATCGCGCCACCACACAGGGTTACGAGCTGTAAAGTTGAGCCGACGGCCCTGCCGTTGATTAGGGCAGCGGAGCAGGGTTACGACGCTCACACACTCACACACCGCCTCCATGAAGTGGCCGTCCTCGTGGCGAAACCACGCCGGCGGGTAGTGATGACTAACGGAGAGAGGGCCGCGTGGACGTCAGGCTGACACGGCCTCGTGACAGGGACGTGGACGTCAGGCTGACACGTCCTCGTGACAGGGACGTGGACGTCAGGCTGACATGTCCTCGTGACAGGGACGTGGACGTCAGGCTGACACGGCCCCGTGACAGGGACGTGGACGTCAGGCTGACGCGGCCAGTGACCTCGTGACAGGGACGTGGACGTCAGGCTGACGCGGCCAGGTGACAGAGACGTGGGCGTCAGGCTGACATGTCCTCGTGACAGGGACGTGGACGTCAGGCTGACACGGCCTCGTGACAGGGACGTGGACGTCAGGCTGACGCGGCCAGGTGACAGAGACGTGGGCGTCAGGCTGACATGTCCTCGTGACAGGGACGTGGACGTCAGGCTGACAAGGGACGTGGACGTCAGGCTGACATGTCCTCGTGACAGGGACGTGGACGTCAGGCTGACACGTCCTCGTGACAGGGACGTGGACGTCAGGCTGACACGGCCTCGTGACAGGGACGTGGACGTCAGGCTGACATGTCCTCGTGACAGGGACGTCGGCGTCAGGCTTACACGTCCTCGTGACAGGGACGTGGACGTCAGGCTGACACGTCCTCGTGACAGGGACGTGGACGTCAGGCTGACACGTCCTCGTGACAGGGACGTGGACGTCAGGCTGACATGTCCTCGTGACAGGGACGTGGACGTCAGGCTGACATGTCCTCGTGACAGGGACGTGGACGTCAGGCTGACCCGTCCTCGTGACAGGGACGTGGGCGTCAGGCTGACACGGATAGCCAGACACCTACTCGTGGCAGGGACGTCGTCACGGCGGGGAACAGGGGACCCCCTCCCCACACACACACACGTGAAACGTAGCATTATATGTAGTGAACTAGTTGTAGCATTACGCCTATGGCATTGAATGGAAAAATCGACCGAAGAACCAAAACAGTACGGGCATCCAAAATTCATGGCGACGTCCATGCCCCGTGAACATATATGGGGAATGCAGCTCTGCGGACGTTACACATGCAGCACCAACTTTCACACCTGCAATACGAGCGTTACAAAATGTGTATAATACATTTGAGCATCAACTTTGCTTTTTTTGGCAGCACCAGCTCTGCATAACCTGCAGCGGCGGACGTGGTGGTGATCTTCATCTATTTAGGTTACATGAAAGGGCGGTTCGATTCTGTGTGCGGTCCTTTTGGGTGGTTATTTGCAAGTCTTACTGTGACAAATCCGACTCGGACTTTCTCGTTCAGCCGCAATCAATAAAATAAGTGTCGTATACAGTGTCCATAGCTAAGCTGGCTGAAACCAGTACTTCTTCGTACTCTTTCTTCCTTTTCTCTCTCTCTCTCTCTCCCCCTGTATTTCTTCTCCTCTCTGTGTAGATGTTACGAGTCGGCCGGTCGGCAATGACGTCACGCTTCATCATTCGTGCTGTCATCAGGCGCCATTCTCGTCGTGTCTATCCGGTGCCATTTGACACCGGTCACGATCTTCGGTGGCCGCTGTAAGGAGTCCAGTCACTGCTTACGGTCACGGTCACTGCTTACGGTCACAGTCACTGCTTACGGTCACAGTTACTGCTTACGGTCACTGAAGGATGCTCAGTCGCTGGCACAGGAACTGTCTCGAAGTGTGTGTGTGTGGGGGCGGGGGGGGGGGCGCACAAGAGCCATCTTGAAGTTGATTCATTTTATGCAACGTCAATACGGCCAATGTTAAGAACGTCCAAAGTTTGATGGGGACCGCTGCTTCCTAGTTCAAGTTCATTCGCTCTTGAGCTTAGTCACTGCTAAGTCACAGTCACTGCTCATTGTCACCAGTGGAAGTGCAATCACTGCTCATATCACCGGAAGAAGATCGGATCGGTCACTGGCAAATGCCAAAAATCCAATCACTGCTAGTCACAATGGAAGAGGTCCGGATACTGCCTACTCAAGGTCAGTGGAAGGCCCAACCGCCGGAGAATCCAGGCATCCGCTGGAGCTCGCTTTCAGTTCAGCTCAGAGTGACGTCAGCGGTCTGATTAGCCATTGCTTCAACGCGGAAATTCAAGCATTTGTGTGATCCGGATGGCCAGCTGAGCCGTTGTGCTCTGGGACTGGCCCAGGGTTCGCAATGTGCAGCCCATAGAACTATACCAGGGTTCACAGCGTCCAGCCCATTGGACTGTCCCAGGGTTCACAGCGTACAGCCCATGGGACCATCCCAGGGTTCACAGCGTCCAGCCATGGGACTGTCCCAGGGTTCACAGCGTCCAGCCCATGGGACCATCGCAGGGTTCCAAGCGTGCAGCCCATGAGACTGTTCCAGGGTTCACAGCGTCCAGCCCATGGGACCATCGCAGGGTTCCAAGCGTGCAGCCCATTGGACTGTCCCAGGGTTCACAGCGTGCTGCCCATGGGACTATCCCAGGCTTCACAGCGTGCAGCCCATGGGACTGTCCCATGTTTCACAGCGTGCAGCCCATGAGACTGTCCCAGGGTTCACAGCGTCCAGCCCATGGGACCATCGCAGGGTTCCAAGCGTGCAGCCCATTGGACTGTCCCAGGGTTCACAGCGTACAGCCCATGGGACCATCCCAGGGTTCACAGCGTCCAGCCATGGGACTGTCCCAGGTTTCACAGCGTGCAGCCCATGGGACTGTCCCAGGGTTTACAGCGTGCTGCCCATGAGACTATCCCAGGCTTCACAGCGTGCAGCCCATGGGACTGTCCCAGGTTTCACAGCGTGCAGCCCATGGGACTGTCCCAGGGTTCACAGCGTCCAGTCCATGTGACCATCCCAGGGTTTATAGCGTGCTGCCCATGGGACTATTCCAGGCTTCACAGCGTGCAGCCCATGGGACTGTTCCAGTGTTCACAGCGTCCAGCCGACATGCGATATGTGACAGCAGTTAGCAGGACTTGGAGCGTAGGAAGTGCTTTCACCAGGTCAAAGTGAGCACGTGGGACGGTGCAGGATGTGCAAACGTGATCACAATCAGACACAGGATGACCTATGGGGGATGCATGGATGCTTTCGCGGCTTTTGGATAGGGAAAACGAGAGGGTATTTTAGGTCGATTCTTTTCATTCAGCGTCACAGGCGTGATGTTAATTTTCACGAGTTTTGGGGAGCACGTCCTCCCTCGTCTCCGAGGTAGTGACACTCGTCAGGGGGCAAGGTCAATGCATCTGCTTCCATGGGGCCCGCGAAGTAGACACAGTTCGACTTTCGACAGGACGCGAACGTTGCTCAAACTTTTTGGATCCCTCTCTTCCTCGGACTGCTGACTACACTGTAAAAAAATGTAGCACCCTGTGAGGTGTTTCCAGCTGTCAAAAACCACTACCCATACGAAGTTTTTCAAACCTCGCATTCGGTACTTTTGCCGATTACCTCACTATACCTACTTTCTGAGCACCCCTGGGATTTCACACCCGGGTACTTTTCAAGGTGAAAGGTGCTTTTAAAACACCCTTCTGGGTACTTGCATAGAGGTGTACTGGTACTTACGCTAGTACCGTATGGGGCGGCTGTCAAAAACCACTCCCCATATAGTGCTAAACCGAAAGGTACTTACTTTAGCACCTATGGTTAGCATGCATTTCCCACGCCGTTGGTTCTTTTACTCCCCGCGAAACTCGCGAAAACCGCCTCTCTGGGTGTAAAAAGTAAAAATGCAACGCGAATATATATTCGCCTTTTCAACCACACACATTAAACCACCGGCCGTGGCGCGAACCCACCACACACACCGCCTCAACGACAACCCGTCATCTACATGAGATGAGGCAAATCTGAGCTACACTTCAGATATACAGGGTGTTTCACAATTATTGAAACAAAGTAGCGGCCTTTCAGATCGTCACTAATGACTTTATTCTCTTTCTCTTTTCAGATTATTGCTGGGCAATAGTTAGCATTTTTATATATTGAACAAAATATAGTGAAGTTATGTCCTTGACGATGGAGCAGAAGATCCTTTGTGTGAAGACATATACGAAACTAAGTCTTTCAACCCTGTGACACAGGAGTTTCGTATATGTCTTCACACAAAAGATCTTCTGCTCCATCGTCCAGGGCATGACTTCACTATATTTTGTTCAATATATCAAAATGTTAACTATTTCCCAGCAATAATGTGAAAAGAGAAAGAGAATAAAGTCATTAGTGACGATCTGAAAGGCCGCTACTTTGTTTCAACAATTGTTAAACACCCTGTAAAAAAACTCAAGACCTCGGAATTGGTCTTTAAAAAGCGAACGCTTGTCAAAGACCGCTCAGCGTTCTCAGCACAAGTGAAAAACGCTCAGCATAAACGGGGAAAAACTTATCCGAACCCGGCGGCGGAAGGCCACACAACCATCGGCGATGATGCACATGAGGAAAATCCTGCCTTACAAAAACACCACTAGTGACTAGCACAGTCTCTCCACGAACAGCTGAGGAACTGAAGTGGGCTGATGCCATATCAGCTGATAGGGAGGGCGTCGAATCCGCCACGCGAGCCGGCCGCACCCGACCTCAGCAGTGTACCTCCAACGACTACACGTCATCTACGGATGGCGGATCACCAAAGATGGCGGATCGAGGACGAAAGAAAATGGTGGCACAGTGTAAACTTAAACTCTCATTAGCATGCTTTTCCTTTTCATTACCTCACATTAAGAACGCAGGTGGCAGCGGTACCCCTGCAATCGCCCATGACCTCCCCGCAACACCCAGCCAACACCCCACGTACTTCAAATCGCACGCTGCACGGCGCATGCGCGAATCTGGCAGTTCACCCGCGGGCGGAGGTGAAGTGACGGAAAAAGGGTGTAACAAAAGTACCTCACTTTTCATACTTTTTAAAGTATTGTCAGAATACTTGACATGAAAATGATACTTCGAAAACTCCTTCTGTACTTCGAAGAATGCAAGCCTACCACTTTTTACAAAAAGGTGCTAGAATATGCCCCATATTGATACTAGATGGGTTTTATGTACCTCCGATTACTCCCTGAGTACTGATTTTTTTTACAGTGTAGGATCACCCTTGGGCACCAGGTGGATCGAATGTAGCATCAGCATCTAGCATCATTATTTTGATAGTGAAGTATGGATGAATGAAATTAAGCACCGTTACAATGCCCCACAAGCGTGGGAGTAACAATGTGTCTGAAATTCTGGGTACCAATCCCATGCCGAACACAATTCCAATGCAGGAAATGCAAATGCGTACATTTCCCGCAGCATTGATGGTACATGTGCACCCCCGCCACACCACGTGTAATCTCGTCAGTTGCACCTATAAAATAACCATTCTTAAAACACGGCATATTTTAAGAACCTTTCACAGGGGGACGACGGCGACAAATATGCACGAAAAGGAAGAACGTGGTCGGGATAGCGAATTTCCCCCCAAAATACGAAGTCTGCGGATCACTCAGAAGGATTTTTCTCCCGAGCTAACATGCTAAAACAAGTGCTGGTCATTAGTGGAACGCCCCTAGGAATTAACGTCAGCTTTGCAGTTGCTTCGAAATGATGGAATGCATGATGAAGTGAAGCCGGAGATCGATTGCGAAGTTACGTAGGCACATGACGCTCATCCAGTTGTTAACCATTATTGTTATACCATGGTCACCGCCAACATTAGTACAGCGTTATCATTCTATATTTCCCCGTGATGAAGTTTGTACCCGACAGCGCGCAATTTCCTGCAGTCGGTGACCGACAGCGCGCCACTTCCCGCAGTCGGTGACCGACAGCGCGCCACTTCCCGCAGTCGGTGACCGACAGCGCGCCACTTCCCGCAGTCGGTGACTGACAGCGCGCCACTTCCCGCAGGCCATCTCGCGCCGCTCAACAGCCCAGGTAGCTCCGGGGAGCTGGACCTCACAGCGTCCAGCAGGCCACGACGGCCGGTGTGGGCTGACGCTACTGTTCGGCTCACGCCGACATGTCGACAAGACTTGTCGACTTGTCCACAAGACTTGTCGACTTGTCGACAAGTCTTGTCTCCCCTGGAGACTGCGCTCAGACATGATGCACATTGTCACGGTCGTCACGCTGCACAACCATGGTGTCGGACCAGGAGCATGTCCATGGTGTCGGACCAGGAGCATGTCCATGGTGTCGGACCAGGAGCATGTCCATGGTGTCGGACCAGGAGCATGTCCGTGGTGTCGGACCAGTGGAAAACCCATGGTGTCGGACCAGTGGAAAACCCATGGTGTCGGACCAGGAGCATGTCCATGGTGTCGGACCAGGGGAAAACCCATGGTGTCGGACCAGGAGCATGTCCATGGTGTCGGACCAGGAACATGTCCGTGGTGTCGGACGAGGGGAAAACCCATGGTGTCGGACCGGGAGCATGTCCATGGTGTCGGAACAAAGGCAAATCCATGGTGTCGGGTCAGGGGAAAGTCCATGGTGTTGGACCAGGGGCAAAGCCAGGAGGCAGGTCAAGAACTCTATGGCATGGCAAAATCAGAGGAAAATTACTCACCTTGTGGTTTTTACCTCGTTTTTTTTTGCCAGGGGCTCTTGGTGTTGAATACATCAGGGTTCTGGTTGTATTTCGTACAATTATACTTTTTTTATTTAAGATGGGTAAAAGTTCAGAGTTGAAACTTCGTGGCCAGACACACCCTGTTGAGGACATAAACCATGGTCTCTTTTTCCCCCATCGAATCCGCCAATGCACGAAAACAAGGGTACGGGGACAACCGAAACATAGTCTGTGTGTCGGAGGGGAGACGAGGAACGACTTTTAAGTCTATTCTTATTCGCGCGAAGGGAGTATGCTAATGGTCGCAGATCCCGAAAGGTGGAGTGACGCAATGCTTCCTGCGACCTCCCATCGCCTGGTGCCCGACCCCGCGCCGATGCGTCAGAGGCTCCTCTGAGAGGAACGTCGCACCACATTTCCATTCGTGTTACTCACGTCAATCGGCCACGTACTTTGTGTAAATCCCAGAGCGTTCCACACGTCACATTCGATGAATCCCAGCCAGGCCGATCAGCAGGCAGACTCAACAGCCGTCATATTTCCCGGGAAGTCTGCTGAGGATCACGGTTACCCTCGGGAGTCTTATGAGGGCCATGGCTACCCCGGGAGTCTGCTGAGGATCATGGCTACCCTCGGGGGCCTGCTGGTGTCCGTGGTGAATACTGCTGGTAGTCTGCTAAGGTCAGACGGAGGTCTGCTGAGGCGCTGAGCACCCACCTGGAAGTCTGTGGAAGTCATAGTGAGCACTTCATTGGAAGGTCTGCATTCACCGTGGATCTAGTAGGGTAGCCAGAACGCGACCATAGGGTTCAACTGACATTCCTCCCCTAGCACGTGTTCTACGGTGCCAATTTTCCGATTATCGAATAGGGCATGGTTAACACGTGTGCAAGCTGCATGCGGTAGTATGTGCACCCTGACCTCCTCCCTCCCAAAGAAGCCTGGCTATCCTACAGCATAGATCCTTCAGTAGAGTCTTCAGTAGAGTCAGATGGGCATCATGTCCCACCCGGGGAGTCCGCTGTCATTATGTCATGTCAGCGGACTCCCCGACAGTCATTATGACAGGGTCGCCTATGGTCATTATGAAAACCCCGAGGCCACCGGAGGCGAGATCAGCCACAGCCCACGTCCGACATGTGCCGGAAAGTCTGCCGCTACGCCGAGTCGTCAGCGATCGATTCCCTGGGCGGCGCCTCCTGAGAATTCCTTCTCGAGTGTTTCGCGCGCGCGGCGCCGGTCGTGGGCGTGACGTCGGACGCGCGCCAAGTTCGCACCAAGTTCCGGACATTGCACAGCGCCGTGTCCCGCGAATGGCCGGCCCAGGTAATCACCACCGGCGGGCGGTTCTCCGGAACGAAGACCGCACAGTGGCTGGCGCAACCCGAGCGGGGCCGGCCGCTGGGGCCGGCTGTGGGACTGGCGCCTCCGCCAAGTGTCGAGACGGCGGCGTATCATATCTTCCAAAATTCACAACTTCCAACGCTCATAATTTCCAAATTGGAAGCTAACTTCCAAAAATGTGAACGTAACTTCCAAAACAACCCGGATAGGAGGCATTCATCTTCTCCAAAGTTAATTACTTCCAATCAGGCTGGCGGAACCTGAGCAGGGCCGACCGCCAGAGTCGGCTGTGGGACTGGCGCCCGCGTCAGATGCAGAGGCCACGGGCTGCCACCGGCGTAGGAGGCAGACCGTCCTGGAAGCTGCTCTTCGTAGGCTAGCTATGTCAGTTTAAGGGCAGGTCGACCACCACGGACGGCTTCAATTTTAATTTTAGTTTCAATTTATTCAATATATGAATTACGTCTTTCAACACTTTCGACAATGTGAACGTTGTCAATATTTTCGAGGGATTTCCATGAACATCGTGGAATACAACATTATGGTTGACTTCTTGACATTTTTATAGCTGCTACGCTACCTTAGCGCATGGCTTTGCATGAAAATAATCGACTTAAAACTTTCCCGTCCACTCCCACCAACCAACTTTTTTTTAAATAAAAAACCTCTGTTGACGTCAGTGCGCTAAGGATGAGTGCATTAGCAAACTACATGGGAAGTTAGTGAGGAAATATCCCGTCGGAACTCCGATCTGAGACAGAAACCGGAAGACCCGCGGAGACTCCACGATAGATGAACCTTCCTTAAAACGTCTAAAAACAACAACGAAGCCCGTCCAAGATGACGTCTCCGTAAACTGTTAAGTTGGTGTGGTCGAAAGAGAAGGCTGGTGCTACAAAGCGAGTTAATTACTGCAAATTTAGTGCAGGTCGGCGTCGCAACTGCAGGGGTTGGTGTCGCGTCTACAATATCTGGTGCGCTCCACGACAGACCGATCAATGCATTTCATCAAAGTACTAATGTGGACAAAAATGTGCATGCAGGGACCTGAACACGACTGTGCAAATTTCAACGCGATCAGACGAACGGTTTTTGGGTTATAACCTCCGACCGAGCTTTTGTTTAAATAGCATGTGCAACTTTGCGATGGATATCTCATCGATAAGAAACAGGTGTGACATTGTATGCATCATTGAGAAGAATATGGAAAACATCCCAGAAGTGAAAAAAAAATTATTACATTTGACCTCGTGACCTCGTGACTCCGGTGACCCCTAGCCCATCAAACTGTATAAAATTAACAGTGCAAATAAAAGCAGACATGAATTAGCTGCGAAAGGGACAAAATGCATTCTTCTAATAAATATCCGATGTCGCTGCCCGTTCTGCATGCCTTTTTGGGACTTTACATTTTTCAGGACGAACGGATTTCGTGTAGGTTTTCTGCCATTGGAAACCTACCTGTGATAGAACAAAGAAATAAAATTCAGGTGACAGAAACACGTTTTCCTAACACAAACCATTTGCAACTTTTCAATGTGAGCCTTATGGTTTCCCTCAACCAGGTTCACAAACAGTGGCGCAGCCAGTATTTTCCTGGGGGGACGAGCCCCCCCCCCCCAACAAAAAAAATATGATGAAACGGAGAAGACTTCAGGCGCGTGACCCTCGCCGAAAATGTCGGGTATTGCGTGGTGAAACCTAACTGTCTTCCCTTCATCATAGTGTATTTTTAGGTGCTAAGGAGGGATGGAGTGGGCCCCGGTTTCCCATGGCTGCGCCTCTGTTCACATAATTCATAGCCACCGATTAACGATAGGTCATACACAGGCTTATCGACTTGTAGCTACGTAGCTGCACTTCAGGAGTACGTAGGTATTGATGCACGCAATTATACTTCACATATTTAATGCTATCAAATATGGAAAGATCGTAACTTGACCTAATTAAATCCGGAATTTCCCTCCTAAATTTGGGGTGGCAAGGCATCCACCCGGCGTGTGTCTGAACGCACCGTCAGAATCTCAAACTGATGATCTTGGGGTCTAAAAGACGTCAGCTGCCGTGGTCTGTTACGCCACGCGGTATGTGACGTCAACAGCCGCGACTGTATGACGCATGCCTGCGAGCAGTGTCCGAACGGAGAAAGGATCCTGTCACTCCTCAAAGAACTGAACAGTCATGCTCCAGGTAACGAGCCCGATGATGAAATGAAACATAAGTACTAGGTAACTGAGGATCGCTACACTTCGGTAGACCATTAGATTCGAGTAGAACGTAGAGAAGAAGTGCTCAAAGTACTCAGCCAAAAATAATCGTACAGCTGAAGAAGCACCATCATGTGGCACCGGAATAGGGCAGGTAATTTGCGCATGTGAAGGAGAATGTTTATCAACTTACCTCGCTATAGGGGTAGATTGTTACTGACCATGAGGTAAGTTGACAAAATGTAAGTTAAATAAAATATATTATCAATAGGTGACATACATGACGCCAGCTGAAAGGTCCATGTGTCACCTTTACAGTAAAAATAATGTTTTTAGTCCTCGCTGACCATAGTTCATGGTTTATGCCAGTTATGGAATGCCCAAACGTTCATTCCGTATCTGCACCTTTTTCTTCGTTCAGCCATTTCCGTCAGGTGATAATACATTCCCGTCGAAATATTAAATAAGCTTATCTTGAAACAGTTTCAGCAAACACCTTAATACATACAGGCAATCCTGTAGATATTTTTATTTCATTACCAGTTCTCACAACTTTGGAACAGGCTGATGTTGATACAGACTGATTAAGTTCATGCAGGCTGTATAAATTTACCCGGCAGGCTTTCTGGTGCAGGCTGCAGCATGTTATGCAACATTGCGAGTACAGTGCAGCGGCAACCGATACAAGCATTTCATCGTTGCAAAGCTGAGAGAACATGGTAATGATAACCGACACATAAAAAGTTAGCAAGTGGGCGTACAATTAGAACCAAAATGGGAAGCACAGACATTGAAGTTTTACTTTCGACCCAAAAATGTGCCACATCGTCACAATTCCGCAACCGTGGGTCGAAAGAACATGAGCTTGTTCTTGCTGTGAGAAGAGAGTGACAATGACAGCATGTGTGGTAGCCATGGCAACCGGTTTCATACTTTTGAAGGAATTGCTGTTGTATCAACAATCCCATGTATCACATAGCCCAGGTCTCCCCTCTATTATTTAGGAAATGTCTTCCTTCGTCCTTTTACTGTTCAAAGATGCATAATATGCCATTCTTTCTGTTTCTTGTCGCTGATGTATCCATCGTCAAAGCTACCCATGTTATTTGATCTAACAACAGTGCTGGAGGATATAACTCGGAAACCTTTAGTCCGATCAAGTTGAAACTGGTTGAGGCATGTTTAGAGGGCAAGACTGTAAGGAAAGTTTGGTCCAAATGCAAATTTTGAGGGTTAAAAATTTGAAAATATTTGGTCGAGCTGCCGTAGTCAAGAATGCCTCATCTGCGGCCATGCTGCTTTTTCCACCCACACGCAGTAATGGCTTAAATCTGAAAGAAATACTCGGAATTAAAAGGACGCAAACAAATCTTACACCTTCTCGATGGAGGATCCGCCATCTGTTAGATTTTCTTCCGCTCTAGGTGGAGGATCTTCAATCCTTCACACTTAAAAGTATCGCAATCTAATCCATCATGCCTTTTGGAGGCTTCTTAAGGTCACGTAATTCTATATCAGGCGTTCACATTCACTCCTCATTCACTCACTCACTCACTCACTCA
Organism: Ashinkailepas kermadecensis; assembly: GCA_034440615.1. Taxonomy (NCBI): domain Eukaryota; kingdom Metazoa; phylum Arthropoda; class Thecostraca; family Neolepadidae; genus Ashinkailepas; species Ashinkailepas kermadecensis. Next base: position 197,218 of record JAOTOM010004706.1, on the reverse strand, counting down.
CTCATTCAAACCTTCACTCCTCTCGTGAAAAAGTGCAAACTTTTGACTTTATCCTTGCAATAAAGACATCTTTGGAGGGTTGCCAAATGCGATTTGGGGGTTCTGCCGTCCCTGTCGTGCTGGGCACCACAGGCCGGACCGTGCGGTAGCGGTGTGCCGTCCTGTCGTGCTGGGCACCACAGGCCGGTCCGTGCGGTAGCGGCTCTGCCGTCCCTGTCGTGCTGGGCACCACAGGCCGGACCGTGCGGTAGCGGCTGTGCCGTCCCGTCGTGCTGGGCACCACAGGCCGGACCGTGCGGTACGGCTGTGCCGTCCCTGTCGTGCTGGGCACCACAGGCCGGACCGTGCGGTACGGCGTGCCGTCCTGTCGTGCTGGGCACCACAGTCCGGACCGTGCGGTACGGCTGTGCCGTCCCTGTCGTGCTGGGCACCACAGGCCGGACCGTGCGGTAGCGGCTTGCCGTCCCTGTCGTGCGGGCACCACAGGCCGGACCGTGCGGTAGCGGCTGTGCCGTCCCGTCGTGCTGGGCACCAAGGAGGCCGGACCGTGCGGTAGCGGCTGTGCCGTCCCTGTCGTGCTGGGCACCACAGGAGGCCGGACCGTGCGGTAGCGGCTGTGCCGTCCCTGTCGTGCTGGGCACCACAGTCCGGACCGTGCGGTAGCGGCTGGCCGTCCTGTCGTGCTGGGCACCACAGGCCGGACCGTGCGGTACGGCTGTGCCGTCCCTGTCGTGCTGGGCACCACAGGCCGGACCGTGCGGTAGCGGTTCTGCCATCCCTGTCGTGCTGGGCACCACAGGCCGGACCGTGCGGTAGCGGCTGTGCCGTCCCTGTCGTGCTGGGCACCACAGTCCGGACCGTGCGGTAGCGGCTGTGCCGTCCCGTCGTCTGGGCACCACAGGCCGGACCGTGCGGTAGCTGTGCCGTCCCTGTCGTGCTGGCACACAGGAGGCCGGACCGTGCGGTAGCGGCTGTGCCGTCCCTGTCGTCTGGGCACTACAGGCCGGACCGTGCGGTAGCGGCTGTGCCGTCCCTGTCGTGCTGGGCACCACAGGAGGCCGGACCGTGCGGTAGCGGCTGTGCCGTCCCTGTCGTGCTGGGCACCACAGGCCGGACCGTGCGGTAGCGGCTGTGCCATCCCTGTCGTGCTGGGCACCACAGGCCGGACCGTGCGGTAGCGGTTCTGCCGTCCCTGTCGTGCTGGGCACCACAGGCCGGACCGTGCGGTAGCGGCTGTGCCGTCCTGTCGTGCTGGGCACCACAGGCCGGACCGTGCGGTAGCGGCGTGCCGTCCCTGTCGTGCTGGGCACCACAGGCCGGACCGTGCGGAAGCGGCTGTGCCGTCCCTGTCGTCTGGGCACTACAGGCCGGACCGTGCGGTAGCGGCTGTGCCGTCCCTGTCGTGCTGGGCACCACAGGAGGCCGGACCGTGCGGTAGCGGCTGTGCCGTCCCTGTCGTGCTGGGCACCACAGGCCGGACCGTGCGGTAGCGGCTGTGCCGTCCCTGTCGTGCTGGGCACCACAGGCCGGACCGTGCGGTAGCGGCTGTGCCGTCCCTGTCGTGCTGGGCACCACAGGCCGGACCGTGCGGTAGCGGCTGTGCCGTCCCTGTCGTGCTGGGCACCACAGGAGGCCGGACCGTGCGGTAGCGGCTGGCCGCCCCTGTCGTGCTGGCACTACAGGCCGGACCGTGCGGTACGGCTGTGCCGTCCCTGTCGTGCTGGGCACCACAGGCCGGACCGTGCGGTAGCGGCTGTGCCATCCCTGTCGTGCTGGGCACCACAGGCCGGACCGTGCGGTAGCGGCTGTGCCGTCCCTGTCGTGCTGGGCACCAAGGCCGGACCGTGCGGTAGCGGCTGTGCCGTCCCTGTCGTGCTGGGCACCACAGGCCGGACCGTGCGGTAGCGGCTGTGCCGTCCGTCGTGCTGGGCACCACAGGAGGCCGGACCGTGCGGTAGCGGCTGTGCCGTCCCTGTCGTCTGGGCACCAAGGCCGGACCGTGCGGTAGCGGCTGTGCCATCCCTGTCGTGCTGGGCACCAAGGCCGGACCGTGCGGTAGCGGCTGTGCCGTCCCTGTCGTGCTGGGCACCAAGGCCGGACCGTGCGGTAGCGGCTGTGCCATCCCTGTCGTGCTGGGCACCACAGGCCGGACCGTGCGGTAGCGGCTGTGCCGTCCCTGTCGTGCTGGGCACCACAGGAGGCCGGACCGTGCGGTAGCGGCTGTGCCGTCCCTGTCGTGCTGGGCACTACAGGCCGGACCGTGCGGTAGCGGCTCTGCCGTCCCTGTCGTGCTGGGCACCACAGGCCGGACCGTGCGGTAGCGGCTGTGCCATCCCTGTCGTGCTGGGCACCACAGGCCGGACCGTGCGGTAGCGGCTGTGCCGTCCCTGTCGTGCTGGGCACCACAGGCCGGACCGTGCGGTAGCGGTTCTGCCGTCCCTGTCGTGCTGGGCACCACAGGCCGGACCGTGCGGTAGCGGCTGTGCCGTCCCTGTCGTGCTGGGCACCACAGGCCGGACCGTGCGGTAGCGGCTGTGCCGTCCCTGCCGTGTTGGGCACTACAGGCCGGACCGTGCGGTAGCGGCTGTGCCGTCCTGTCGTGCTGGGCACCACAGGCCGGACCGTGCGGTAGCGGCTGTGCCGTCCCTGTCGTGCTGGGCACCACAGGAGGCCGGACCGTGCGGTAGCGGCTGTGCCGTCCCGTCGTGCTGGGCACCACAGGCCGGACCGTGCGGTAGCGGCTGTGCCGTCCCTGTCGTGCTGGGCACCACAGTCCGGACCGTGCGGTAGCGGCTGTGCCGTCCCTGTCGTGCTGGGCACCACAGGCCGGACCGTGCGGTAGCGGCTGTGCCGTCCTGTCGTGCTGGGCACCACAGGAGGCCGGACCGTGCGGTAGCGGCTGTGCCGTCCCTGTCGTGCTGGGCACCACAGGAGGCCGGACCGTGCGGTAGCGGCTGTGCCGTCCCTGTCGTGCTGGGCACCACAGGCCGGACCGTGCGGTAGCGGCTGTGCCATCCCTGTCGTGCTGGGCACCACAGGCCGGACCGTGCGGTAGCGGCTGTGCCGTCCTGTCGTGCTGGGCACCACAGGCCGGACCGTGCGGTAGCGGCTGTGCCGTCCCTGTCGTGCTGGGCACCACAGTCCGGACCGTGCGGTAGCGGCTGTGCCGTCCCTGTCGTGCTGGGCACCACAGGCCGGACCGTGCGGTAGCGGCTGTGCCGTCCCTGTCGTGCTGGGCACCACAGGCCGGACCGTGCGGTAGCGGTTCTGCCATCCCTGTCGTGCTGGGCACCACAGGCCGGACCGTGCGGTAGCGGCTGTGCCGTCCCTGTCGTGCTGGGCACCACAGGCCGGACCGTGCGGTAGCGGCTGTGCCGTCCCTGTCGTGCTGGGCACCACAGGCCGGACCGTGCGGTAGCGGCTGTGCCGTCCCTGTCGTGCTGGGCACTACAGGCCGGACCGTGCGGTAGCGGCTGTGCCGTCCCTGTCGTGCTGGGCACTGGAGGCCGGACCGTGCGGTAGCGGCTGTGCCGTCCCTGTCGTGCTGGGCACCACAGGCCGGACCGTGCGGTAGCGGCTGTGCCGTCCCTGTCGTGCTGGGCACCACAGGAGGCCGGACCGTGCGGTAGCGGCTGTGCCGCCCCTGTCGTGCTGGGCACTACAGGCCGGACCGTGCGGTAGCGGCTGTGCCGTCCCTGTCGTGCTGGGCACCACAGGCCGGACCGTGCGGTAGCGGCTGTGCCATCCCTGTCGTGCTGGGCACCACAGGCCGGACCGTGCGGTAGCGGCTGTGCCGTCCCTGTCGTGCTGGGCACCACAGGCCGGACCGTGCGGTAGCGGCTGTGCCGTCCCTGTCGTGCTGGGCACCACAGGCCGGACCGTGCGGTAGCGGTTCTGCCGTCCCTGTCGTGCTGGGCACCACAGGCCGGACCGTGCGGTAGCGGCTGTGCCGTCCCTGTCGTGCTGGGCACCACAGGCCGGACCGTGCGGTAGCGGCTGTGCCGTCCCTGTCGTGCTGGGCACCACAGGCCGGACCGTGCGGTAGCGGCTGTGCCGTCCCTGTCGTGCTGGGCACCACAGGCCGGACCGTGCGGTAGCGGCTGTGCCATCCCTGTCGTGCTGGGCACCACAGGCCGGACCGTGCGGTAGTGGCTGTGCCGTCCCTGTCGTGCTGGGCACCACAGGCCGGACCGTGCGGTAGCGGCTGTGCCGTCCCTGTCGTGCTGGGCACCACAGGCCGGACCGTGCGGTAGCGGTTCTGCTGGGCACCACAGGCCGGACCGTGCGGTAGCGGTTCTGCTGGGCACCACAGGCCGGACCGTGCGGTAGCGGTTCTGCCGCGCCCGTTGCCGTTGCGTCGCGGCGACGTTTCCCGGAATGGCCGACGTGCCGGATCAGCCGCTCCGTTCTGTGGAAGTAACGGGCTGCACAGTTGGTGGAAAGGCTCAGTTCTTAAGTCATGGCTGCCCGGCACCGTAACGGACACAGGGTGTGGGGGGGGGGCGGGTCGCCGTCCCGCACCGCACCGGAAACGCAGCCACGCATTGCTGCAGGAGACTGCCGATGGCGGTGGGTGTCGCTTTGAGTACTTTGAATGCGCCGTTGTGCCTCGAAGCGCCGCCATGTCCGCTGGAGCCAACTTGGGACGTGTGCGATTTGCCCGGGGTCTCATACTGGGAATGTCAGCTGGTGCACTGCCCCTCCCCCACACCCGCCCCACCAGCCCCATACCTGACCGATATAATAGGATGTCGACTGTGGGCCGGCGATGGTTAGTTTCTAGAACTGTAGAACTGGAAGCCTGTCGTGACACAATTCGATAACTGTAATCGCTACGTGGAAGGTTGCAACGGGAGTAGGCGTGTGGTGGGGTTAGCCGAAACGGCGGCACTTGTGTTTACAAATTACAACACGTGCTCACAAATACGTGCTAATAAACAATATGCGTTGACCTCCGCACATGCTTCGCACCATGCTGCAACTAGAAAAACATCCCATCTTTCTTGAAACATTATTGGATATTATCACATGCCTGGTTGACGGATGTTCTGGAAGCTTGTTTTCTAGTCGGTTTGGGGTGGTGGGACAGTGAGTGAAATATTCCTTGCAATTTATAACTTCCTGGATTTAGATGGCTTTGACGTAAGGATCGTTGCACATTATGATTTATTTATACACATGTACCGATTTGCACAAAGTTTGCTTGAAATAAAAATCTGCCACTGGGGGAGGGGATGGGGAGGGGATGGAGAGGGGAGGGGATTGGAGGGGGGGTCGGTTACCCGAATACCTCTCCCTTAGATCGGCCAAAGCACGCATTTTCAGTATTGTTGGGAATTTAAGGCCGGCTGCCCTAGACTGGAGGGACGCCAGACAGGGGTGGACGTTCGTGTCTGGTATTGCCGGTGCAACACCAATCGAAATATTGGTGTTGCCATTCAGCATCAATATTTTGATTTCACTACAAATGGCCACCAACTCCTGGTATTCACTACCTGAATTCGGAGAAGGCGCCAATGCATCAGAGTACGTCAGGCCTTCTTCCTTGATGAAAGTATTAATGCATTTGTTTCTGTCAAAACGCCACGACCAACTTTCACGATTTGGCATTCAGTCAAGTGCAGGCCATCACATGAAAGCAATGTGGTTCGACAAATGTTGGCAACACCAATAATTCTACCAAGCCTCTACCTTTCACGCCAGGTGTACGGTGGGCATCTACACGACCGGCGGCCTCCGCATCTTTGTCTTCGGTGTCTGGTTGCCGCCTGGCTAGCTCAGTGGGCAGAGCGCTGACCTGCAGGTCGGCTCGCCTCGGCACAACGGGCTCGAGTCGCCTCGCGCGCTCGCTGCTAACGCTGGGCTGGCCAGCTGGCAACTGGACAGGCGAGGTTAGCGGTGCAGGCGCAAGGCGACCGTCGCCGACGATGCGGGCACTTGAAACTCTCGGGTCAAAATCGTTCCGTAGAAATGGAATTTCCCGTTGGGGAGGCGGGTTCGGGACCCGCTATTGGCGGGATTCCGTCGCGGTCGGTGCCACCGTGAGCCGCCGCGTGCCCGACGAGTGACAAACAGACCAGCCTGTCTGTCTCACCTGTCCTTAACTGTGTGCTACCCTCGAAAGGTTCGTGGAGCTATTGCATAGCAGCGTGCATTGCAAAACAGCAAACGGGATTTTTCCATTCCTCTATGCTGGTGCTGGAAGGATCACCTTCACAGCGGCTCTGGTTTCCAGCTACCGAATGAAATGCTTTCTCTATAGCAATAACCATCAATTGCAACAGCCATTGATCGGCAGCAATGGCAACCGGTAAAAGCTTAAAAGCATGGGAGCCGCGTAACAACCTGCCATTTTATGATCGCCGGAAAATATCTTGTTTTGTCTCTACGACGGGGAGGTAGGGAGGTCGGCTACTTGTTCCTGCGTTAGAAGCCAGAAGTCAGCAGTATGTGTCAATGCGAATGCTTGGACAATGTATTTTGTCATCTACGGTCTCCTCTATTGTGAAAATTAGCCCCGACACGCCTCCCAAGCGTGAGTGAATGATCTGGAGGGCGGATGTGCCAGCTATGTCGCCCAGGATGTCATCTATATACCTGCAAGGGCTGTCGTTATATATGTGGGGCTGTTATACATGTAGGGGCTATTGTAGGCTCTCAGAACGTGGTGTTCATCCCAACACATGAATGTTTAAAGGTATAAAATGAGAGTGTGCGTTCCCGCAGAACAGTGGCTACGTTGGGCACCCGACCACGTTCTTAAGGCGCAGCAGAACAATGCACTTACAACAGGGCGAATCCCAGACCCACACTGAACGAGACCATTCCAGTCACCTCAAGCGACAACAGGGCGGACCTCAGACTCGCATGTAACGAGACCATTCCAGTTACCTGCATCTACAACAAGACGGACCCCAGACTCACACGACACGAGGCCATTCCAGTCACCTGCATCAACAACAAGACGGACCCCAGACTCACACGACACGAGGCCATTCCAGTCACCTGCATCAACAACAAGACGGACCCCAGACTCACACGGCACGAGGCCATTCCAGTCACCTGCATCAACAACAAGACGGACCCCAGACTCACACGGCACGAGGCCATTCCAGTCACCTGCATCCACAACAAGACGGACCCCAGACTCACACGGCACGAGGCCATTCCGGTCACCTCAACGACAACAGGGCGGACCCCAGACTCACACGGCACGAGGCCATTCCGTCACCTGCATCAACAACAAGACGGACCCCAGACTCACACGGCACGAGGCCATTCCGGTCACCTGCATCAACAACAAGACGGACCCCAGACTCACACGGCACGAGGCCATTCCGGTCACCTGCATCAACAACAAGACGGACCCCAGACTCACACGGCACGAGGCCATTCCAGTCACCTGCATCAACAACAAGACGGACCCCAGACTCACACGGCACGAGGCCATTCCAGTCACCTGCATCCACAACAAGACGGACCCCAGACTCACACGGCACGAGGCCATTCCGGTCACCTGCATCTACAACAAGACGGACCCCAGACTCACACGGCACGAGGCCATTCCGGTCACCTGCATCTACAACAAGACGGACCCCAGACTCACACGACACGAGGCCATTCCGGTCACCTGCATCCACAACAAGACGGACCCCAGACTCACACGGCACGAGGCCATTCCGGTCACCTGCATCAACAACAAGACGGACCCCAGACTCACACGGCACGAGGCCATTCCGGTCACCTCAAGCGCTCTGACCTGACTTAGAACACCAAGGTCCTCGCCAAAGCCACTGATACGCGCCGCCTCCAAGTCCTGGAAGCGGTGTTTGTCAGAGAGATTGACCCTCCATCAACCGCCAGGCCGAGGTACGAGGCACATTGTTGCTTTATGACGGCCCACAGCTCACCCCCAGGCGGTAGGGCGAGCAGCAGCACTGTCCCGACAACGTCTGTTCTTGCTCTTGCATTCGCCCTCTGTCATTGTATGCATATACAATGTTAATACGGCATACAGCATACAGCGATACAATATCGCGAGTGTATATAAATTGCTTGTTTTCCAAACTTGTGAAAGCGATCCCCTTTGAATCAGCCTTGAAAATGTCCGTAGAAGGATGAAACCTTGACGATATAGGGAACGTTTTGCATGCGGCACTCTAGTTCTGCTTATGAATATTGTATATGAACACACAAATAACGGAAGACCAATCGTGAGACAGATAGACCTACAGAAGAGGCAACTAAGTGCCCGTTCGGCGGTTGTTTGTAATCAACAATGCGTATATAAAACCCTGCTTCCAAATTCTGCTAACACACACACACACACACACACATATATATATATATATATATATATATATATATATATATATATATATATATATATATATATATATATATATATATATATATATATATATATATATATATATATATATATATATATATATATATACATATATATATATATATACATATATATATATATATATATATATATATATATATATATATATATATATATATTATATTTGCATCAATGCAAATAAGTGCATCTTGTAACTCTGTTTCCGTGTTGCAGGTGCTTGAGTTCATGAATGCCTCCATCACCGACCCCCACCGCCACCCCTGCCCCACCGCCATCACCAGGTCGTAGCTGATCAGCTGAATGCCACCGGGGTGGAGAGAAAAAGAGTTATGACCAAAAATCCGATACACGTGTTTCGGTGCGCAGTCATTTTCGAAGTTAGGGAAGCGTGTTTTTCTTAACGTGTTCGTTACCCCAGATTTGGCCTATTTAAAGTTCATGTCCGCAGCGCAGATTTCATCATGACGTACCCCGCCACTGCTACACTACTCTGATGACAATGTGGTCCGAAATTAATCTAGAGCTAAAACGAAGAATGTTGCAAAGTAGATTATAAGAGCCACGCAACAGCATAACCCAGTTTTAGATTATTAGATTACAACAGGGCGTAATCTTTAGTTCATTAGATTATTAGATTCGCCCTAGTACAAATAGTACAAATAGTAACTAGTACAAATATATATATATATATATATATATATATATATATATATATATATATATATATATATATATATATATATATATATTGCGCTTTGGGCCGTCGGAACAAAGCGCATGGAATCCGACACAAGCTGCTTCAAGCTGGACTTCTGATAATACTCCCCAAGGATATCCAGGAAATCACAGAAATACGCGCGCAGAAACGGGCACATCTGCCATCCAGGGAGCCTGCTCATGCAATGCTCGCGCTGATGAGTGTGAGGTCAGAATCCAAACAGTGGACACAAAAAATGATTAGATGCAAAACTGAAGCTGGAGACAATGTCGTTCGCAAATTCAGAGCCCCCGCACTAAACTTGAATGCTATGCACTTCAGCGACCTCAACTACAACACGCTAATAAGGCATGGGGCGGGAGTGACCGAGTGGTTAAAGTGTTGAACTCTGGATACCAAGGTCCTGGGTTAGCACTCGCACCAAACGGGACATCTCTCAATCCCGCGGCCCACCGGCGAAGCAGTGTAGGCGGCGTCATTAGCCGTGATCTTGCATAAAGTGCGCCGTTAACCACCCAACAAACAGCAATAAACAGCAACAACAACGCTTATGAGGCCTGTACGAGCTCGTCTTCACGACAGGGAGGACCAAGACAAAGAGCAGAGCCGCCGAGGGTCACGACAAGCCAGCCGAGCGTCGCCGAGTGCGCACATCACACCCAGTCAGCCGGACATCTCGCATGCATTGTGCCGTCACCCAGTCGGCAGGACGTCTCGTGTGTGTTGCGCCGTCACCCAGTCAGCAGGACGTCTCGTGTGTGTTGCGCCGTCACCCAGTCAGCAGGACGTCTCGTGTGTGTTGCGCCGTCACCCGTCACCAAGTCGGCAGGACGTCTCGTGTGTGTTGTGCCGTCACCCAGTCGGCAGGACGTCTCGTGTGTGTTGCGCCGTCACCCGTCACCCTGTCGGCAGGACGTCTCGTGTGTGTTGCGCCGTCACCCAGTCGGCAGGACGTCTCGTGTGTGTTGCGCCGTCACCCGTCACCCAGTCGGCAGGACGTCTCGTGTGTGTTGCGCCGTCACCCGTCACCCTGTCGGCAGGACGTCTCGTGTGTGTTGCGCCGTCACCCGTCACCCTGTCGGCAGGACGTCTCGTGTGTGTTGCGCCGTCACCCGTCACCCAGTCAGCAGGACGTCTCGTGTGTGTTGCGCCGTCACCCGTCACCCAGTCGGCAGGACGTCTCGTGTGTGTTGCGCCGTCACCCGTCACCCAGTCGGCAGGACGTCTCGTGTGTGTTGTGCCGTCACCCAGTCGGCAGGACGTCTCGTGTGTGTTGCGCCGTCACCCAGTCGGCAGGACGTCTCGTGTGTGTTGCGCCGTCACCCGTCACCCAGTCGGCAGGACGTCTCGTGTGTGTTGTGCCGTCACCCAGTCGGCAGGACGTCTCGTGTGTGTTGCGCCGTCACCCGTCACCCAGTCGGCAGGACGTCTCGTGTGTGTTGCGCCGTCACCCGTCACCCAGTCGGCAGGACGTCTCGTGTGTGTTGCGCCGTCACCCGTCACCCTGTCGGCAGGACGTCTCGTGTGTGTTGTGCCGTCACCCAGTCGGCAGGACGTCTCGTGTGTGTTGCGCCGTCACCCGTCACCAAGTCGGCAGGACGTCTCGTGTGTGTTGCGCCGTCACCCAGTCGGCAGGACATCTCGTGTGTGTTGCGCCGTCACCCGTCACCCTGTCGGCAGGACGTCTCGTGTGTGTTGTGCCGTCACCCAGTCGGCAGGACGTCTCGTGTGTGTTGCGCCGTCACCCGTCACCAAGTCGGCAGGACGTCTCGTGTGTGTTGCGCCGTCACCCAGTCGGCAGGACGTCTCGTGTGTGTTGCGCCGTCACCCAGTCGGCAGGACGTCTCGTGTGTGTTGCGCCGTCACCCGTCACCAAGTCGGCAGGACGTCTCGTGTGTGTTGCGCCGTCACCCAGTCGGCAGGACGTCTCGTGTGTGTTGCGCCGTCACCCAGTCGGCAGGACGTCTCGTGTGTGTTGCGCCGTCACCCGTCACCAAGTCGGCAGGACGTCTCGTGTGTGTTGTGCCGTCACCCAGTCAGCAGGACGTCTCGTGTGTGTTGCGCCGTCACCCGTCACCCAGTCGGCAGGACGTCTCGTGTGTGTTGCGCCGTCACCCGTCACCCAGTCGGCAGGACGTCTCGTGTGTGTTGCGCCGTCACCCGTCACCCAGTCGGCAGGACGTCTCGTGTGTGTTGCGCCGTCACCCGTCACCCAGTCGGCAGGACGTCTCGTGTGTGTTGCGCCGTCACCCGTCACCCAGTCGGCAGGACGTCTCGTGTGTGTTGCGCCGTCACCCGTCACCCAGTCGGCAGGACGTCTCGTGTGTGTTGCGCCGTCACCCGTCACCCAGTCGGCAGGACGTCTCGTGTGTGTTGCGCCGTCACCCGTCACCCAGTCGGCAGGACGTCTCGTGTGTGTTGCGCCGTCACCCGTCACCCAGTCGGCAGGACGTCTCGTGTGTGTTGCGCCGTCACCCGTCACCCAGTCGGCAGGACGTCTCGTGTGTGTTGCGCCGTCACCCGTCACCCAGTCGGCAGGACGTCTCGTGTGTGTTGCGCCGTCACCCGTCACCCAGTCGGCAGGACGTCTCGTGTGTGTTGCGCCGTCACCCGTCACCCAGTCGGCAGGACGTCTCGTGTGTGTTGCGCCGTCACCCGTCACCCAGTCGGCAGGACGTCTCGTGTGTGTTGCGCCGTCACCCGTCACCCAGTCGGCAGGACGTCTCGTGTGTGTTGCGCCGTCACCCGTCACCCAGTCGGCAGGACGTCTCGTGTGTGTTGCGCCGTCACCCGTCACCAAGTCGGCAGGACGTCTCGTGTGTGTTGCGCCGTCACCCAGTCGGCAGGACGTCTCGTGTGTGTTGCGCCGTCACCCAGTCGGCAGGACGTCTCGTGTGTGTTGCGCCGTCACCTGTCACCATATCGGCAGGACGTCTCGTGTGTGTTGCGCCGTCACCCGTCACCCTGTCGGCCGGACGTCTCGTGTGTGTTGCGCCGTCACCTGTCACCATATCGGCAGGACGTCTCGTGTGTGTTGCGCCGTCACCCGTCACCCTGTCGGCAGTACGTCTCGTGTGTGTTGCGCCGTCACCCGTCACCCTGTCGGCAGTACGTCTCGTGTGTGTTGCGCCGTCACCCAGTCAGCAGGACGTCTCGTGTGTGTTGCGCCGTTACCCGTCACCCTGTCGGCAGGACGTCTCGTGTGTGTTGCGCCGTCACCCGTCACCCTGTCGGCAGTACGTCTCGTGTGTGTTGCGCCGTCACCCGTCACCCTGTCGGCAGTACGTCTCGTGTGTGTTGCGCCGTCACCCAGTCAGCAGGACGTCTCGTGTGTGTTGCGCCGTTACCCGTCACCCTGTCGGCAGGACGTCTCGTGTGTGTTGCGCCGTCACCCGTCACCCTGTCGGCAGTACGTCTCGTGTGTGTTGCGCCGTCACCCAGTCAGCAGGACGTCTCGTGTGTGTTGCGCCGTCACCCGTCACCCAGTCGGCAGGACGTCTCGTGTGTGTTGTGCCGTCACCCAGTCGGCAGGACGTCTCGTGTGTGTTGCGCCGTCACCCGTCACCCTGTCGGCAGGACGTCTCGTGTGTGTTGCGCCGTCACCCGTCACCCTATCGGCAGGACGTCTCGTGTGTGTTGCGCCGTCACCCGTCACCCAGTCGGCAGGACGTCTCGTGTGTGTTGTGCCGTCACCCGTCACCCAGTCGGCAGGACGTCTCGTGTGTGTTGCGCCGTCACCCGTCACCCAGTCGGCAGGACGTCTCGTGTGTGTTGCGCCGTCACCCGTCACCCTGTCGGCAGGACGTCTCGTGTGTGTTGCGCCGTCACCCGTCACCCAGTCGGCAGGACGTCTCGTGTGTGTTGCGCCGTCACCCGTCACCCAGTCGGCAGGACGTCTCGTGTGTGTTGCGCCGTCACCCAGTCGGCAGGACGTCTCGTGTGTGTTGTGCCGTCACCCAGTCGGCAGGACGTCTCGTGTGTGTGTGCCGTCACCCAGTCGGCAGGACGTCTCGTGTGTGTTGCGCCGTCACCCGTCACCCAGTCGGCAGGACGTCTCGTGTGTGTTGCGCCGTCACCCGTCACCCAGTCGGCAGGACGTCTCGTGTGTGTTGCGCCGTCACCCGTCACCCAGTCGGCAGGACGTCTCGTGTGTGTTGCGCCGTCACCCAGTCAGCAGGACGTCTCGTGTGTGTTGCGCCGTCACCCGTCACCCAGTCGGCAGGACGTCTCGTGTGTGTTGCGCCGTCACCCTATCGGCAGGACGTCTCGTGTGTGTTGCGCCGTCACCCGTCACCCTGTCGGCAGGACGTCTCGTGTGTGTTGCGCCGTCACCCGTCACCCAGTCGGCAGGACGTCTCGTGTGTGTTGCGCCGTCACCCAGTCGGCAGGACGTCTCGTGTGTGTTGCGCCGTCACCCGTCACCCTGTCGGCAGGACGTCTCGTGTGTGTTGCGCCGTTACCCAGTCAGCAGGATATCTCGTGTGTGTTGCGCCGTCACCCGTCACCCAGTCGGCAGGACGTCTCGTGTGTTGCGCCGTCACCCAGTCGGCAGGACGTCTCGTGTGTGTTGTGCCGTCACCCAGTCAGCAGGACGTCTCGTGTGTGTTGCGCCGTCACCCGTCACCCAGTCGGCAGGACGTCTCGTGTGTGTTGCGCCGTCACCCGTCACCCAGTCGGCAGGACGTCTCGTGTGTGTTGCGCCGTCACCCAGTCAGCAGGACGTCTCGTGTGTGTTGCGCCGTCACCTGTCACCATATCGGCAGGACGTCTCGTGTGTGTTGCGCCGTCACCCGTCACCCTGTCGGCAGGACGTCTCGTGTGTGTTGCGCCGTCACCTGTCACCCTATCGGCAGGACGTCTCGTGTGTGTTGCGCCGTCACCCGTCACCCAGTCGGCAGGACGTCTTGTGTGTGTTGCGCCGTCACCCTGTCGGCAGGACGTCTCGTGTGTGTTGCGCCGTCACCTGTCACCCTATCGGCAGGACGTCTCGTGTGTGTTGCGCCGTCACCTGTCACCATATCGGCAGGACGTCTCGTGTGTGTTGCGCCGTCACCCGTCACCCAGTCGGCAGGACGTCTTGTGTGTGTTGCGCCGTCACCCTGTCGGCAGGACGTCTCGTGTGTGTTGCGCCGTCACCTGTCACCCTATCGGCAGGACGTCTCGTGTGTGTTGCGCCGTCACCTGTCACCATATCGGCAGGACGTCTCGTGTGTGTTGCGCCGTCACCCGTCACCCTATCGGCAGGACGTCTCGTGTGTGTTGCGCCGTCACCCGTCACCCTATCGGCAGGACGTCTCGTGTGTGTTGCGCCGTTACACAGTCAGCAGGATATCTCGTGTGTGTTGCGCCGTCACCCGTCATCCTGTCGGCAGGACGTCTCGTGTGTGTTGCGCCGTCACCCAGTCGGCAGGACGTCTCGTGTGTGTTGCGCCGTCACCAAATCGGCAGGACGTCTCGTGTGTGTTGCGCCGTCACCCGTTACCCAGTCATAAAGACATAAAGACATAAAAGATCAGTGCAACTATGAGCCACAAGGGCCCCTCTTGGTTGCACTCTGTACACTGAACCAGTTGTCCACCAAATGTGTTGATCAACTCTCCCTGGAATACAGAAAAACAAGCCCCCTATTCTTATAATGATTGTCTGTGCTGTTCTTAAAGATGTTCAGTGTGTTGCTACTGACAATGGTTTCTGGCAGCTGGTTCCAGTGTTCTACTACCCTGTTGGTGAAGAAAGACTGTCTTAACCTTGTCCTGCTGTCATTAACTTTAATTTTGAATTGATGACCTCTAATTGCATCATTTCTGTTAAATTCAAACAGTTCCCTGAGATAACCCTGTTCCTGACCATGAACAAATTTAAAGACCTCGATGAGATCTCCTCTCAGCCTTCTATATCTAAGTGAAAACATATTAAATTTCTTCAATCTTTCCTCATATGCCAGGTTGCCCATACCATTCACCATTTTTGTTGCCCTCTTTGTACTCTCTCTAAAAGCCAACAATCTTTTTCATAACTAGGGAACCAAGCTTGGACACAATATTCCAGATGTGGCCTAACATATGCACAATAAAGCTTCCTGATGACTTCCTCACTTTTGTATGATACATTCCTATTTATTGCCCCAAGCATTCTTAGTGCCTTCTTCCTCGCTTCTTTGGTCTGTACTGATGCCCCCAATTTTGTGTTCAAAATAACACCTAAGTCCTTCTCCTGCTGAGTCACAGATAGTACTTGGCCACCCATCAAGTATGGAGCCTTGATATGCTGCCTACCTACATGCATGATTTTGCACTTATCAAACTTAAATTTCATTTGCCATTTTTCGGACCATTTCACAAGCTCGTCTAAGTCTTTCTGCAGCAAGACCTGCTCATTGTGCCCTGTTACTGCCCTAAAGACCTTCAAATCATCTGCAAATTTCAAAATCTTACTGCTTAGGCCACTTTCAATGTTATTTACAAACATAATGAACAATAGTGGTCCCAGTACTGACCCCTGGGGGACACCACTAAGAACATTTTGCCATGATGATTTTGTACCATTTAGCATCACTCTCTGCTGTCTATCTGAAAGCCACAACCCTATCCATTTTAGGATGTTACCCACAATACCATGGGCCTGAAGCTGCATCATTAACCGCTTATGAGGTACCTTGTCCAAGGCCTTGCTAAAGTCAAGATATGCTACATCAACCTGATTTCCTTATCAAATTGTTCTGTAGCAAATTCAAAAAGTCCAAGAGATTTGTGAGACACGATCGTCCTTTTCTAAACCCATGTTGAGTATCTTGAATCACTCTGTTTGCTTCCAGAAAACTAACTATTTTATCCTTGATAATTGATTCAAGTGCCTTGCAGACTAGTGATGTGAGGCTTACTGGCCTATAGTTTTCAACTTTCCCTCTTTCTCCTTTCTTGAAAATAGGAACTACATTTGCCCTTTTCCAATCGGTTGGAATTTAATTTTGTGAAACTGATCTACAAAATATTATACTGAGTGGAATTGCCAATTCTTTTTCAGCTTCCCGCCATACCCTAGCATACATTCCATCAGGTCCTGCTGCCTTGTTTGGCTTTATTTTCCTGACATAATTCAAAACAACATCACTGTAATGAAATCAACATCATGTAACTGATCACCTGTTGCTGAGCTGTGGTTCACAGTTGGCAGATTAGTCACATCCTCCAATGTAAACACTGATTTAAACTGCTTGCTCAATTCCTCAACCATCTCACCATCCTCACTCAATATAATCCCATTTACTTCCAGTGGGCCAATTGTGCTTGAAACTTTAGTTAGCTTGTATAAACTAAAGAACTTTTTACTGTCCCCATTACAGTTCCTAGCCAAATCCAATTCTTTTGCTCGCTCTGCTGCTCTGGTTTTCTGCTTCACAGCGTCTCTAGCTTTTTGATACAACCTTATATTTACTATATTTGAAGCTTCCTTAAATACTCCATGCTGGCTTTCCTACCCTTCTTTTGCGCCTTTGCTTTTGGGGGGACATGTCTAATCTGAATTTCCGTCAAGTAAGATTTGAACTTTTCCCACATTTCACAGGCATTTAAATCGGAGAATTCTTCTTCCCATTTTATGGCACTTAAAGCCGCTCTCATGCAGTCAAAGTCTGCCCTGTTAAAATTTGGAACCTTTGCCAAATTATCCTTGATTGTCCCTGCTACATGTGCCTTGAATCTCACTATGTTATGGTCACTTCTTCCCAGAGTTTCTCCTACAGTCAAGTCTTGAACTAAATCACTTAAATCCGAGAAGACAAGGTCCAAGAATGAGCCCTGCCTAGTTGGTTCTGTTACAAACTGGTGTAAGAACAGGTCCTCTTCAAGGCATTTCCTAAACAGTTTACATGCTGGGGAGCCAACACCAACATTTTCATATCCTTTTAGATTAAAGTCACCAAGAAAACCAAGATAATTTCCTCTGAAAGTTTCTACTGATTTCCTCACAAATCACCTTATCAAGCTCCAGTTGCTGAGAATGTGGCAAGGTTCCTGATCGGTACAAAGCAGTCAGCAGGACGTCTCGTGTGTGTTGCGCCGTCACACGTCATCCTGTCGGCAGGACGTCTTGTGTGTGTTGTGCCGTTACCCAGTCAGCAGGATATCTCGTGTGTGTTGTGCCGTCACCCGTCACCCAGTCGGTGGGACGTCTCGTGTGTGTTGCGCCGTCACCCGTCACCCTGTCGGCAGGACGTCTCGTGTGTGTTGTGCGGTTACCCAGTCAGCAGGACGTCTCGTGTGTGTTGCGCCGTCACCCGTTATCCTGTCGGCAGGACGTCTTGTGTGTGTTGTGCCGTTACCCAGTCAGCAGGACGTCTCGTGTGTGTTGCGCCGTCACTCGTCACCCTTTCGGTGGGACGTCTCGTGTGTGTTGCGCCGTCACCCGTCACCCTGTCGGCAGGACGTCTTGTGTGTGTTGCGCCGTCACCCGTCACCCTGTCGGCAGGACGTCTCGTGTGTGTTGCGCCGTCACTCGTCACCCTGTCGGCAGGACGTCTTGTGTGTGTTGTGCCGTTACCCAGTCAGCAGGACGTCTCGTGTGTGTTGCGCCGTCACCCGTCACCCTGTCGGCAGGACGTCTCGTGTGTGTTGCGCCGTCACCCGTCACCCAGTCGGCAGGACGTCTCGTGTGTGTTGTGCCGTTACCCAGTCAGCAGGACGTCTCGTGTGTGTTGCGCCGTCACCCGTCACCCTGTCGGCAGTACGTCTCGTGTGTGTTGTGCCGTTACCCAGTCAGCAGGACGTCTCGTGTGTGTTGCGCCGTCACTCGTCACCCTGTCGGCAGGACGTCTCGTGTGTGTTGCGCCGTCACCCGTCACCCAGTCGGCAGGACGTCTCGTGTGTGTTGCGCCGTCAGCCGTCACCCAGTCGGCAGGACGTCTCGTGTGTGTTGCGCCGTCACCCAGTCAGCCAGACGTGTCGTGTGTGTTGCGCCGTCACCCGTCACTCAGTCGGCAGAATGTCTCGTGTGTGTTGCGCCGTCACCCAGTCGGCAGGACGTCTCGTGTGTGTTGCGCCGTCACCCGTCACCCTGTCGGCAGGACGTCTCGTGTGTGTTGCGCCGTCACCCGTCACCCTGTCGGCAGGACGTCTCGTGTGTGTTGTGCCGTTACCCAGTCAGCAGGACGTCTCGTGTGTGTTGCGCCGTCACCCGTCACCCTGTCGGCAGGACGTCTCGTGTGTGTTGCGCCGTCACCCAGTCGTCAGGACGTCTCGTGTGTGTTGCGCCGTTACCCAGTCGGCAGGACGTCTCGTGTGTGTTGCGCCGTCACCCGTCACCCAGTCAGCAGGACGTCTCGTGTGTGTTGCGCCGTCACCCAGTCGGCAGGACGTCTCGTGTGTGTTGCGCCGTCAGCCGTCACCCAGTCAGCAGGACGTCTCGTGTGTGTTGTGCCGTCACCCTGTCGGCAGGACGTCTTGTGTGTGTTGTGCCGTCACCCAGTCAGCAGGACGTCTCGTGTGTGTTGCGCCGTTACCCAGTCGGCAGGACGTCTCGTGTGTGTTGCGCCGTCACCCGTCACCCAGTCAGCAGGACGTCTCGTGTGTGTTGCGCCGTTACCCAGTCAGCAGGACGTCTCGTGTGTGTTGCGCCGTCACCCGTCACCCAGTCAGCAGGACGTCTCGTGTGTGTTGCGCCGTCACCCGTCACCCAGTCGGCAGGACGTCTCGTGTGTGTTGCGCCGTCAGCCGTCACCCAGTCAGCAGGACGTCTCGTGTGTGTTGTGCCGTCACCCTGTCGGCAGGACGTCTTGTGTGTGTTGTGCCGTCACCCAGTCAGCCGGACGTCTCGTGTGTGTTGCGCCGTCACCCGTCACCCAGTCGGCAGGACGTCTCGTGTGTGTTGCGCCGTCACCCGTCACCCAGTCGGCAGGACGTCTCGTGTGTGTTGCGCCGTCACCCGTCACCCAGTCGGCAGGACGTCTCGTGTGTGTTGCGCCGTCACCCAGTCGGCAGGACGTCTCGTGTGTGTTGCGCCGTCACCCGTCACCCAGTCGGCAGGACGTCTCGTGTGTGTTGCGCCGTCAGCCGGCAAGGCTGTGCTGGGATTGGAGAGCAGAGAACGGACACGTGAGAGCCAGAGTAGGATCACATGTGCTGATGCCAGTGTGGGATACAGAACGGAACGGAACGGAGTGGAACTGAACGGAACTGAACGGAACTGAGCGGAACTAAACGGAACTGAACGGAACTGAACGGAACTGAACCGAACCGAACCGAACTGAACCGAATGGAACAGAACGGAACGGAACGGAACGGAACGAAACTGAGCTGAACTGAACGGAACGGCCATATCGGATCGGA
This sequence comes from Ashinkailepas kermadecensis, assembly GCA_034440615.1. Lineage (NCBI taxonomy): Eukaryota > Metazoa > Arthropoda > Thecostraca > Neolepadidae > Ashinkailepas > Ashinkailepas kermadecensis. The sequence goes on along the minus strand of JAOTOM010004706.1, from coordinate 177,807 downwards.
ACGGAACGACCATAGCGGAACGGAACGGTCGTAATGGAACGGAACGGAGCGGCAGCAACGGAACGGAACGGAAAGGATTGGCCGTATTTCGAGACTAAATAAAGGAAGTCACATGATGCCTCCATACACTCTCGAGTCTGGTCACAGTTGCGGAATGTGTTGCACTGTACATGTTGAGCAAATATATCCGTCATAGGCCTTTCGCTACTGACATGATTTGATCAGCGTAGCTCAGCGCTTTGTTGCTGTGTCAGTCCGACGCAACACGGAATACATGCTATGTGAGACATCAAGCGTGGTAGCATTTTATTCATTACTAGAAAGATTGTTCTACTGATTGTCCATCGATGATTCAATCCACGAATAGACGTGCAGAGGTTATGCAGGATCACGACAACCATGACGATCGGTGATGGTCTTACAGTGATGATCGCAATCGATATAGCAGGTTCCTGTGAGTGTTGTACCTGGCGAATTCTAACTCAACGCTTGTTTCCATCATAAAATAATATAGATACGTCAGCTATGACATGCCCTGAGGGGATGTTGATGTAATTGAGTATTAGCCTAAGAACATTGTCCTGACCTAGGTCACCTGTGCATACGACGGAGTACTTATGGGAATGTTGTCCTGACCTTGGTCACCTGTGTACAGGACGAGAGTACTTATGAAATGCATTCATGACTGAGACTTGCAGATATAGAGATACAAGCTATTTTAAAGCAATTTGCTCCACATTATCAGCACGCAGTCCGACTGAAGCTATCAAAGAGTTGTTTTCTTCAAATCAATTTTGACATTTATTATGACCTACAGGATCACATATTGGCCCGAGAAGATAACATTTGGCATCGTCGGATGCTCATTATCATATAGAACACCATTGCCCTGGCTCAGCAGTCTTAGATTAATTAGGAACATGATAATGACCGCAGATTCGTCATCCGGCTGGGCTCCAGCATTGTAAAATCGCGCTGCTTAGGTGAACATTAGAAAAGTTCATTTCTGTGGTAGCAAAAATACGTTGAAAACCATAAAAACAATTTGTACAAGCTCCTGATGTGCCTGCGGATTAAAAAAGAGTGAATGCTATCTGTCCATGTTCACCAATTTGCTTCTCTCGCTTCACCCCAACGGCCACGCCAACTTTAAGGTGTGAGAAATTAACTTGGCGTCGATGGCGCACTCCGGACATGTGGGAAGGTCAGCAAAAGGTCGCCTTCTGGCTACGGGCTTTCCCGCTACGGCTTCGGACCGTCTCTGGGGGAGCGTCTCGATGGGCTTCTGGGTACGGTGCTGAGCTCATTATGGATGCCATATGCCGCGCGCTGCGACTCAGTTCCAGCGATGGACCCTCGATACTGCGCCACAGGTCACCGATCTCAAGGAAAACGTAATGATGTCGATGCGACAAAACAGAGCTGCCCGCTAGGAGTCACTGTAACCTTATGAACAGAGGCACTGTTGCGCAAGGCGAGCTGGGGTAAAACGGAGGATAATTTGGAATTGGCGAGTAGGGGGAGGGGGATGGACAATTGTGGTCATATATGTATACCGCTATATTGCTACTTGTTGGTATGCTCTTTCTACAACTTTTATTTGTGTATTGGGGTTTAGTGGCGCATTGATTGAGCCACCCTTTTTCAACGTATTTATGGAAATCCATATTGCATTCGTGATGTGGTATTTATTTTGTATTATTGTTCTATGGTTAAAATGAATTATTGTGTTCTTTGTGTCGAAAAATTAACTGAATGCACAGCAATAAATCAAGTCATTTTATGTTTACATTAACCCGGGCGCTTCAACGTTCAGGGAACTGAACTCGATGTTGGCATGGATGATTTTCAAGCTTGGCGAGACAACCCCCCCCCCTCTTACTAGATATAATTATTCACTCCTGCTGACGAAGATGTAGTAACCTTCATTAGTACCTATCATGGCCCCTTAGTGGCCATGGCATCGCTGGGTATGATCGGGAAGAAATAACATGCGTGTTAATTTGCCAAATTATTATGCGCTTCCGAAGCGCTTCAGATGCTTACCCTCTCCAGGTGATCCTGGCACCAAACTAAAACGCTACTCTTGTTGTAACGTGCTGGTCCGAAGCCTAAAAGTTTCCTTTTGAAGGGAGAGAACATTCCATGGGGAGGTTCGGAGGACGCTGGCTAACCGCCGAAGATCGAAGTCCCAGACCCGACCTTCCCCAGCTGTCCTGTCGTGGGTGAGCCAGGGAGCTCTGAGCCGGTGTGACGCGGGCTGCGGCGGACGCTCACGCTCGTCACCTGCTCCCATCCCGTCCGTCTCGGCTCGTCGGCGCTATGTTTGGGGCTTCGTCGGGAACCGATCGTTACCAGCGGCCAGCCTTCGTCTGTGTGCGTGCCTCATGACTCCAAATAGGTTAGAGCCGGTCAGACGTCCCTTTCTGTACTAAAAGGCTAATTAACCATGCTAAGTCCGGCTTGCCGGCACGCTGCGTCCACCTCTGCTGCCTCTGACCGACTACCCCATTCCTCCAATCTGAGTCTTATTCTTCTTTCCACCTACACTCACTTCCCATCTCTTTTCTTACACCATCCCTTCAGAGTGGCCATTTTGTTTGCTGCACTTCTGGGTGCCCTCACCTACACACCACCACTGCCCAGCACCACTCCTCCCCTCCAGCCCGGTATGCCCGGGAACCGTTCCACCCCTCCGGAGGGGAGCGAATGGCGGCCTCGCCCGGAGGGAGAGTCCTGCACGCGGGAAATAGGGCGGAGGGCACACGGGCCGGCACGCCCCAGTTTGCCATTGTCAAGGAGGTCGACAAGCCAACCGGGGGAGCGGTCACCGCCGAGGTGGTGCTGTCCGGTGCCCTTTTGGTCCGAATAAGATAATCCACCCCATGCGCGGGCCCTGCTAAACCTGCGCCGGCTCTGGCATTCGGAAATCGAGGTGGCTGTGTCCGACCGCCCTAACTGTGTGACAGATCCCGGGTGTACGCCATGGCGCACGCCCCGGATCTGGCCCACCTCTCGGACGAGGAACTCGTGGCGGAACTGGGCTCACAGACTCACAGGCTCACACACTGGGTGTGTGTGAGGTGGTGCTCCTCAGCAGCTGCTCCCCCTCTATCCCAAGCCCTGTGCTGAAGCTGGGGCCCACAGCCTGACCCCGCCGTCCTACATCATGGCAGGGTACCCGAGGATCCCCATCCGGCCCGTCCACCCCTCCCCCTAACGCGGCGCAACTTCTGCCAGAAATACTGGCACCAAGGGGAGGGCGGCACCCCGTATGCACCTTCTGGGTCATTGGGTACCCGATTGCACAGTGTGCGGCCTATGCGCCCCGGTGCGCGGCCTGCGAGGGGCCTCACCCCGCCACCCACCCCCGTTGCCCAGCGTGGCCAAGGAGCGCCAGCAATGCCGCCTGGATGTCTCGCAAGCCCCGACCGTAGGTGTGGGCACCCCCCCCCCCCTCTGGTCCCACTGTGACCGACCCCCAGTGAGCCTGCTGACCACCTCGATTCCAACTCACCTCACGTACCGACGCCTTCCGTCCCGCCCCGACCACTCCCACCCCCATACGGGCCTACCGAGCCCATCACCCCTCCCTCCCCACCTGCCACTCTCTGGAGGAAACCCCCTCCCGGCTCTCCCCAAACAGTCGTGACGATCTGAAGAACCTGACGTGAGACAACCCATCGTGACGTCAGGACGTGAGGAACCACCCGTCGTGACGTGAGACAACCCGTCGTCCACCCCCGGGGTGGACGACCCCCATCCCACCCCCGTTCAGGGGGCTGCCCCGTCTCCCCAGCCGGACTCGAGCGGGACCCCAGAGTCCCCCCCGAAATTTGCACTGGGGTCACCGTTGTGGCATGAGTCGGACGACTCCGCCATCCCGCCACCGCCTCACACGCCGCCGCGAGGGCGTCAGCATCACCGCTACTGCGAATGCAAACGCCCACCACTGAATCGTTGCTCCAGTGGAATGCGATATTATTCATGTCCCGTTGGGATGAATCCAAGGAATATGTCGTGAAAATAAGCCGTTGATAGTCGTCGTTCAGGAGACCAGATGGCGCGACGGTCACCCCCTGTAACTTGACGTATTTGCAGTCGAAATACGCAATTTGACCCTTATGACCCCCTGCAACTTGACCTTATGCAGTCTAATTTTTTCTCGAACCGCGGCCTTATACATCTTCGACACTCTTCTTCACAGCCAAGCAAGACTTGCTAGCAGCCTCAACCTTGTCGCAGCTTCAGCAAAAAATACACAACTTGAGCTCACTGTCCTTTCACTCTTCATTGTCCCTACACCAACGCTATCTTTATCATCCATCGCTGACATTCGCTCTTCCCTTCCATACCTGCCAGGTGATAAGAGAACTTGTTCGCTTCGCTCTTCAGGCGAAGCGTTGAAGGCTTCCTTCAGCCTGTCTTAAGGCTTCCTCAATGCCTGTCTGGTGCTGAGCGATCTTAAACCCACCACTAGGCATGGGGCTGCGACACCACATTCCCACTCGGACATACATCATGTTGGCAAGCGCATAAACACCTACAATATCGCCTTTTCAAATGATCAAACACCCACTCGCAGCACAGGCACTGCAACATACAACCCTTATGTCATCGATTTCCTCCCCCTCCCCCCCGCCATCCGTCAGTACGGAAGCCCTTCTTCGACGTGACCCAGCCCGTAATCCTCAACGTCTGCCTGTGGGCACTCTCCGTTGACTCGAGGCTCCTTTCATCAGCCCGAGACGCTCTCCGTCAGCCCCTTTCGTCGGTCCAGGGGCCCTCACCGGTCGCCCAGTGTCCACTGCAGTGACAAATGTATTGTGTACCTCGCTCCAGCCCGTGTTGAAATACAACACGTTCAACAACCCGCGTGGGTACATTCCGGGCCAAGGATGAAGCCATGATCCCAGCCCCCTCTGAGTCCGCCACTGGTGATGAGACCCGTTCCGTGGTTAGTGCCGTGATCTCTGATTCTGCCTGATTAATGTCATTATCCCTGTACCATACCCATAATTGCTTATAATGATAATCTCCGACCTTACCCAGAATCGCTGATGGCGTTTCTAATCAGAAAAGACGAGCCCCGCGATGAAGCATTGATTTTTGTGGTTTCACAGGAATCGTGTGTATGCTCTGGTACATGCAAGGACATACAAGGACATGCAAGGACATGGACAGCTGGTGTGGAGCGTGCGCGAGTATGCTCTGGTACATGCGCACATGGGTACATGGTTTACTGATATATAGCGTACATGGGTATACTCTGGACATGGACAGCTGGTGTGGAGCGTGCACATGAATGTCGTTCGTCGCAAATAGTGGGGAGGGAAGGGTGATTGGTAGGACGGTGGGTACAAACATGGCCCATGATTCTTTTTAGTTGATCTTTTTACAAAACGCTCGAAATACTTGGAGACCACCGTAACCTGAAAACCTTAAAGTTATCAGGGGCAGCGATTCTCTTTTCCGAAAATGGCATTCTGTGCTTCGCAAATTTCGATGGAAATGCACACTTCTTTTTGGGGATTATCGGCGCTAATATCATTGGGATGTCCGTCAGGATTGCTGAACAGAAAGCTGATGAAGTGGAGGAAAGTGGGGGCAACTGCACAGCTGGGAGGCATCAGCACTGTGGGGCAAAGGCACGGGAGCAGAGGAGACAGCGCCCCCAACTTTGGACGAGCTTAACATTGGCCCAACATGCGTTGCATGGCAAGAAGCGACTTCAAGACGCCTCTTGCCCGCTCCCCGCGTCTCCAGCTTTGGAACAGTTGCCGTCTTGCTGCTGTCGGGCGGTGCGGTGTCGATGTTGGTCGGCGGCTGCGGGCGCGGTGGGACGCCGCCGGCGCGTCTGAGCACCGGGCCGACAACGTCCGCCACCATGGGGACGGTCGGACGCTGGTAGGCTGCGGGCGCGGTGGGACGCCGCCGGCGTGTCTGAGCACCGGGCCGACAACGTCTGAGCACCGGGCCGACAACGTCTGAGCACCGGGCCGACAATGTCTGAGCACCGGGCCGACAATGTCCACCACCATGGGGACGGTCGGACGCTGGTAGGCTGCGGCGCTTTCACTTGGTGTATAAAAGCACAATTTGTGTTGCGTTTGCCGTTCGTATAAATAGGAAATCGAATAGAGCACATGTCTTCTGGCTGACGCGCAACTGTGGCTCCCATTGTCGCCGCCGCCGCCGGTCGCTCCACACAGAGTGGGCCGCGTTGCCGGGCGACAGGCGCGTTCTGTTGGGGTATTTCGCATTTTGGACGTTATGATCCTTGGACGTTATGAACTTTGGTACTAAATGAACCTTGGACGCTATGAATGCTCCCCGTTCTGTTGAGTTAAGGTAACGTATCATCAGACAGGAAGTGACGGGGCGCTGCGCCGCAGGTAGCGTAGCATCTGATAGGAAGTGACGGGGCGCTGTGGCGCAGGTAGCGTAGCATCTGACAGTAAGTGACGGGGCGCTGTGCCGCAGGTAGCGTAGCATCTGACAGGAAGTGATGGGGCGCTGTGCCGCAGGTAGCGTATCATCCGACAGGAAGTGTCTGAGTGCTATGCCGTAGGTAACGTAGTATCCGACAGGAAGTGACGGGGCGCTGTGGCGTAGGTAACGTGGCATCTGACAGGAAGTGACAGCCCATGGACCAGCCGTTGGCGACCATTCACAAAATTGCGCTGTTAATTTCCATTCCTGTCTTTACATTCTGGGTGCGCTGGTGACCACACAGGGCACCCGACACGGTTAGTCGACCTATGGGTCGGACCGAGGGTAGGAGCTGGTGACCACACAGAGCACCCGACACGGTTAGTCGACCTATGGGTCGGACCGAGGGTAGGAGCTGGTGACCACACAGAGCACCCCGACACGGCTGGTCGGCTCCTGGGTCGGACCACACAGAACACCCCGGCATGGTCAGTCGGCTGCTCCTGGGTCTGACCGAGAGTAGGAGCTGGCGACGTCCCAGAGCACCCCGGCACGGCTAGTCGGCCCCTGGATCTGACTAAGAGCGGGATGTCGTCGGCTGGCAGGCGGTGTGCTCAGCACGGCGCCGGAACATTTACGGTGGTCAGCTGTTGGGTCGGATGGGGTGGGGGGGGGGGGGGGGCAAGGATCAGCCGACAGTCCTGCGAGCAGCGGCGCGGCGCTTCCGGAGGGCAAGGCCCGCCCCGTGCTGAGTCATCTGCGCTTCCGCGCCAGACCGCACCTCTGGCGTCACGGCTGACGTCACCGCTGACGCCGGCGCCGGTGACGTCACGGCCGGTGAGTCAGCGCCGCCGGACCTGATCAGCTGCCGGGCGCAGCACGCACCGCGCGCCTCCCGCCCGTACCGGGAAGCTGGGGAGGGGAGTCCGGCTGTTCCGTTCTGCATAGGCGGGGGGACGGATGAGGGATGCACCTCGCCTCACGGGTCTCCGAAGGATCTGCATGACGAATGGGTGTTTTACCCTCGTAGGTAAATCCCTGCCACTGGTTTAGCACCCTGTTGGAGGAAACGACTCGGCCTGGTCATGCATGCAGGTCATTTCGTAGTCATGCGTCGAATTCTGAACATTATTGGGGAAATACATGGAGGGAATGAGCGGGTCAAATGGATTGGGAGGCCCACCACATGGGTCCCCACGTTAAAAGTTGAATTTATTTCGGGGGCAAGGCCCATAAAAAGTGCACAAGTGGACACCCATGTTATGCCAGGCGCGCGTGCACAATCGACGATAGAAACATTCAAACACTATTTGGCGACTGTTGTCATGGCTGATTTGAAGTTAAGGGCGATTCGTCCCTCAACACCGCAAGCTCGATGAAAGCTATGAAAATGTTGGTGTGTATACAGCATATTCTGTACACTGCACACACAATGGCGCATTTTTTAATATAAAAAAAGAAAACGACGAGAGAAGAAAAAAAAACACCTATAGCTCGACCAAAATAATGGAAAGCTGGTTCTTGTGTCCCGTTGCCATATTGGCGCAACGGCGCCGAAAGTGTATTTTGTTTACTTTCATAGGACGTTTTCGAAAACTGGCGAGGAGGGACTTCCGTTGTTCGGCCATTGCTTTACCAGGTGCGGACAACGTTGACCAGGTGCGGACAGCGTTCTCGTAATTCGCCCACAATACAACACACGAGACCCGAGTCGTGCTACGAGTGTCATGCAACACGTCGAGTCAAGTGATACAAGACACAACAAGATACAAGACACAACAAGATACAAGACACAACAAGATACAAGACACAACAAGATACAAGACACAACAAGATACAAGACACAACAAGATACAAGACACAACAAGATACAAGACACAACAAGAACAAGACACAACAAGATACAAAACAACAAGATACAAGACACAACAAGATACAAACACAACAAATACAAGACACAACAAGATACAAGACACAACAAGATACAAGACACAACAAGATACAAAACAACAAGATACAAGACACAACAAGATACAAGACACAACAAGATACAAGACACAACAAGATACAAGACACAACAAGATACAAGACACAACAAGATACAAGACACAACAAGATACAAGACACAACAAGATACAAGACACAACAAGATACAAGACACAACAAGATACAAGACACAACAAGGATCAAGACACAACAAGATACAAGACACAACAAGATACAAGACACAACAAGATACAAGACACAACAAGATACAAGACACAACAAGATACAAGACACAACAAGATACAAGACACAACAAGATACAAGACACAACAAGAACAAACACAACAAGATACAAACACAACAAGATACAAGACACAACAAGATACAAACACAACAAGATACAAGACACAACAAGATACAAACACAACAAGATACAAGACACAACAGAACAAACAACAAGATACAAGACACAACAAGATACAAGACACAACAAGATACAAGACACAACAAGATACAAGACACAACAAGATACAAACACAACAAGATACAAGACACAACAAGATACAAAACAACAAGATACAAGACACAACAAGATACAAGACACAACAAGATACAAGACACAACAAGATACAAGACACAACAAGATACAAACACAACAAGATACAAACACAACAAGAACAAACACAACAGATACAAGACACAACAAGATACAAACACAACAAGATACAAGACACAACAAGATACAAGACACAACAAGATACAAACACAACAAGATACAAGACACAACAAGATACAAGACACAACAAGATACAAGACACAACAAGATACAAGACACAACAAGATACAAGACACAACAAGATACAAGACACAACAAGATACAAGACACAACAAGATACAAGACACAACAAGATACAAGACACAACAAGGATCCGGCGACCAGGCGGTACGTGACTTGCGTTGGCTGCGATTGTTGAGAGGCTCACGTGCTCCGGTTTGCGCCACGAATGTCATGGAGACGTCTGCACCGGGTCCGCCGCCGTTTTTTCCCCCGGTTGTTTGATTGATTGTTTGATATTCGAGGTCGGAAAATCTCTTCACCCGTCGTGGTCACGCTACGCTGCATTTGTGAGTGGAAAATACACCTCCATGTGACACTAATTAAATATAGGTCCTTCCTCGGTGGTATGCTTACGCTTAGTCAGTCACGTCTTTGGCCATAATAATAATACAATAAATGTAGTGTCGCAAATCACTCAGTTCACGTAATGTATCGCAATTGATAGGTGTGTAACACACCGTTGTCTACACGATGCATCAGCCTTTCAAGACGTAACCTAATAATCTTCGCTCGTCATGCACCAACAGTTCGTCTTTCCGTAACGCATTGTCAGCAAAAAGTGTGATATGACCACTTGCCAACAATAAAATGCATGCCATGTATAATTGCCGGTCGCCGCCGGGCTAGCTCAGCCGGTAGAGAGTTGACCTCGGGGTTGAGGTCGAACCCCCAAGATGCGCCTATCACGGTCGACATGTGAATCGGTCTGGAGCAGTGCCGGTGAGCGGCCAGGATGAGTCACCGTCGGCCGTGTCGGCCCGTCGAAGTGTTGCCGGCACGCTAAACGTTGGTCGCTGGTTGGTCGGTTGGTTATTGGTTTTACGATACGTCGACCGTTGAGTCATGTGGTGTCGCCAATCTCTCACGCCGATTGGTCGCGGGCGAAGAGTAGCGACAGGTGACACTCGAACCCACAACCTTTCGATTGTGAGACGAGCATCTTACCCCTAGACCACTCGTCCCCTAAACGTTGGTCGCAAAATTGCCAGTTGAAATTTGTTTTTGCCGGTGACGAAGCCACGAATTTTGAGCTGTGGGGATGGTGCTGTCAAAAAGGGACCTGAGCATTAAAAGGGGAGCCGTGAGGTTATTCGCCCAACGAAACTTTTGCAGCGAAGGTTTAAGAGTTTGTTAGAACTCGGCAGCCCATTGCAAAGAAGGGTGCCATTGGGTGAGTTATTTCTCCACTTTTTCCAGAAAGCCTCGCAAGATTGCGATTTTGGACGCCTTGATGCCTTTACAGCTATCTTGCTTGGTAGTCATGCCAACAAGGGAGGTCGTCTAGTAACTCCAAGGAATTATCCTTCCTGAACAATCAATCGGTAAAGCAAAATCACTGGAAACGGAGTTAAATTGCAACTTTAACCAAGTCAGACAGGAGATACAGTAAGACGGCCACGGCTCGTACTATTTACGAAGTAGGCGGAGGCCGTAATAAAGTGTAGATATGCCGTATACAGCTGATAAATGAAAGACATAACCTTCGAAAGAGTCGTTTAAAGCAGGTTCAACTTCCCCACCGGATCATATAAGTTCGTACAGCGACCGCTTTCTGTCAGATATTGACCCCCTAACCATCAAGAGTCGGTGAGGCTCGTCATAACCCACACATCGCGTGCCCGGGCTCGTGGTGGAGGCTTGGAGTCTGTACTGATGTAGGTCATGTAAGGTGAATTCACTGACATTGAGCTTTGACCATGTTAACTTAATTACTGCTTTTGATGAATTCCAATGACAATGTAATGATTTTGCTGAACTATGACGCCAAGCCAATGATCGCCTACGTCTGACATGAACGTCTTCTTCGACTGTGGGAGACGGACAGTCCACCGCCTCTGATCTTCACCTACATCGAAGTGTAATCGTAGGATGGTGACAAACATGGTGTTCCACACCCTTGACGCTTGAGCTGAGCACATTGACATATCTCATGACGCATTGCTTTACAGTGGTTCCTCCTTCCTCTTCGGTTTTTGGACTTCGGCAATTGTTTGGGACGATTTTTATGTTCTTTTCCATTCATCTCTACGCTGTCTCAATCCCATTAGAGTTACATGATCTTTCAGCAGTCTTCTTGCTGATCTGATGTTGGTCTTGACATTTCAAATTTGATTCGCGCAGCAAATCGCCCTGTGTACATGGCCGTGCACTGCTGCTTCCTTTGTTTGAAAATATTCGCGTTATTAGTAAAAACATGCTGCGCTATTAACCGGCTCCCCAAATTATAAAAAGTAATATTTTGACCATTTCCTCGTACGCAAATCCAACAATGACGATGTTCCTCGCTAAAGCACTGTCTAGCTTAAATAATATGGCTCCCCAGATTCATTGAAGTAATTCTCTGAGAATTTGTTTCCACGCCATGCATTATTTCATTCCGTGGTTCTGTTTTCTCTTCGGGAAAATAAGACTAGGGGGCGTCTGGATCTGAAAAGGTCATATGAAGTCTGAGGGAGGCCGTTATAAGTCGGAGAGCGGCCGTCTAATGTCTAATGAGGAGCCTTCAGAGAAGGGTCTGAAGTCAGAGGGGTCATCTCGGAGGGGTCTGAAGTCAGAGAGGGGCCATCTGAAATCTGAGAGCGGCCGTTGCGAGTTGGAAAGGAGCCGTCTAATGTCGGAGAGGAGCCATCTGAAGTCTGAGACGGGCCATCTGAAGTCTGAGACGGGCCATCTAAAGTATGAGAGGGAGCGCTGAAGTCTGAGAGAAGCCATCTGTCTGAGCGGGGTCGTTATAAGTTGGAGCACTAAAAGTGGCTAACGTGTTCCACCTGGCACGACGCTTAGCGTTTGCTATCTCTAAACACGCCATGACAATCGCAACGTATATCCAATGGACTGGTTGTGTTATTCCAAACGGCATAATTTCATGTCTACTGGGGCAAACAAATGCACAATATTGTTGTTATATTTTCACCCGTTAACAACCAAGTTTGGGAACACAGAGACATCGACAGCTTCAAGCCACGTGGCCAATCGCCAAAGGACGGCTCCTGATTGGTGCAACTTCACAGGATAGACAGCACACGGCCTGAGTCGAGACCCAGCGGAGCAGGAAGATAGGACGTGGGTTGTTCGTCGCTTTGGTCTGGTGCCATCTGTGTTTTTCAGATATGTTTAATTGTAGCAGGTTGATGGATATCAGTACCACGAACAAACATCGTTGGTGTTTCTGCCGAAGTGCACGAATACGGATGAGACCACGCCAGGCAACATTCTCTGCACACTCTCCACGACCGGGACAACATTTCAATCCGGAAATTCAATTCAATCTGTTCAGTTTGGAAGGTCAGGGCCCTGCGAAGGAAATGATCCCATCCACTAAACATGTGCTTTAGTAGCGAAGTACAATCCATACATAGTTGGAAGAAAAATGTAATTTGCACGGCCTTCATTATCAAGAAAAAGTGTTTATATCGAAGGTTATATTATCACAGTAAATTACCGAAGTTGTGGTATTTTAGGCATGCTCAATTGCTCATACCCGGTGACAATGACTGAAACTGGAATTGTCGGTAATTAAACCGTGAATCACTGATGACTTGGTTCATTTCTGGTTTACTTCTGGTTTACTCCACTCACTTGGTTTATTTATGCCATAATAGTCGAGCCAATTGCAACAGCAGCTCGAGACTCTTTGAATGAACACCTAGGGTATGTTGTGTGAAAAAACTGACTGCAAGGTCAATTTTTTAGGTCATGGTCTAATGACGTTTTAGGTCATGTTCTAGTGACGTCATGACGTCGTTCGTAGGCGTTGTTTTTTTACGTCTCAAACGGTTGCTTGTTGTTATGAGATACAATCGGACCAATACATACCGGCCTATCAATACGGGTGCAGTTGATGTACCAGAGGCCATTTCATTATCGGGTGACCTCAACTAGGTCATTCTGGACCATTTTGATATTATTAATTTTAGCAGTATGACAATGAGTTCTGATCTTATTCAGATGATAAAATAGTTCAAAGTATCTTCGATCACTCGGATATACTTCGGCGCCAAGCATCTTTCAACGGCGATGAAGATTATACACGGTTTCATCTCCGGACAAAACAGGACAAGAATGCATGAAACTCTCAGCTCTGAATGTTAATCTCCCCCTAGGCATGATCCAGGTCGAAACGGAATAAAAACAAATTAGGTCACGAAACAAAACAAGAAACGCGAACATTATCAAGGACAGAACATTTCGATTACACACGGGAACACGATCGGAGAGAGTGGTTGTGTGATGTGTTACCGGGCGTGGTGTGGTGGTTTGTGGTTGTTGTCTCATTGTTTGTGCATGGCTGGTGAGTGTTGGTGTTGTGGCGTATGGAATTGGTGGCATTAAAAACCATGATGATGCGGGTGTATTATGTGTTGGTCTCCGGCTTCTAGTTTCCACTGCTTGTGCTATTTTTGCTGTGCAACGTCTTCACATGTGTTCAGAATGTCAATGTTAAACCATTCCGGAGTCGATGGTGGTGTAATCAGAGGTGAAACAAGTGTCCAGACTGTCACCTAGACAATCTCAGACACCGCCAGGCTGTCACATTTTGAAGAAGATGCTGTCACAGGTAGCAGGAAATAACATTCAATTTTGTCCGTATGCAGTGGCAAACACTGCAACAAGAAGTGGATACAGTCCACTGTTTTTGTGATATTGCGATGCTTATCACGATAGTTCCTGGAGCGCAGACAGAACATCATTGCCTTTCAGCACAGCATGACGTAAGCTTCGATGAGCCACGTACATAACCTCCGATTACGACATGCCTGTCAAACTCAAATTACTGTTAAAATAATTACATTTCTCAGTGACATGACAAGTACAAGAATTAAAGCCATCCACATGAGTCAACAGCATTGTTAAACCATGATTATACCACAAACATGTGTGGTGCATGGAATCATCAGACCATTGGGGCAATACAAAAAGATAAGCATGTTCAAAAATTGAGGAAGTGCACTGAAGTTTCCTCCCATACCCTACCGTAATAACAGTGATGAAATATTGACCCAAGATATCAATCATGCAAGGTGTAAGTACTATTTTTTTTGCATCTCTGATGTGTTCATTAAGCCGATCTATAATGTTGCGTTTGGATTCTCCAATGTAAGTCTAGATATTGTTTTTTGTGTGTGCATATGTCGCAAGTGATGATGTAGACGCCATCATCTACATTATCTACGTTATACTTTCTGCATCAGCTACATCATATTCGTGTAGGAACCGTTCATAATCTTCATCTTCTGAGCTGCTTTTTCCGCCTGAAACGATTGGTTGTTGCTATCCGGCACGACCTAACCAAATTACACTGGCAGATCAATCCAACTGTACTTAATCTAGAGAAGTCAACGGCGTGACATCAAGTAGAACATACTGGGTACGACAGAACACGATAGAGAGAGAGAGAGAGAGAGAGAGAGAGAGAGAGAGAGAGAGAGAGAGAGAGAGAGAGAGAGACAGAGACAGAGACAGAGACAGAGACAGAGACAGAGACAGAGACAGAGACAGAGACAGAGACAGAGACAGAGACAGAGACAGAGACAGAGACAGAGACAGAGACAGAGACAGAGACAGAGACAGAGACAGAGACAGAGACAGAGACAGAGACAGAGACAGAGACAGAGACAGAGACAGAGACAGAGACAGAGAGAGAGAGAGAGAGAGAGGAGGGAGAGAGGTAGTATTGTGTGGTATATACGAAAGTGTAGGTCTGTTTATCGAGCTCTTTGAACAAATTGTAGTCTATGGACATGCAAAGCATTGCAAACTAAACTAAAGCGACAATTTGGCATCTTCTCCCCAGATGACCTTACCTAACCCGAGAACAAGAAGTCCAGATTAAATAATTATTGGCATCTAACGCATGCACCGACCATGCATGCATGTGCGGAGCAACATAACTACTTGCAAGCGCAATTGCTCACATAGGCCCAGTCACGAACTTGAATCTCTCAATGACAAGAAAACCAATCAGGTGCATGTAATTTGACTGTAAGTTGCCGGATTTTGTGCAACCTTTTTGTGAAAAAAGAAGAGAAGAACATCAACAGTCCCACAGGGCGCCTGTGCATCCGTCGACAGCCTAATACTCGCACACGACGGCAACCGCTGAACTTTATCACGACAGAAATGTCACACTGGTAGGCTGAACGATGTAATTAATAAACTAAAATGAAGCGGATACAATACGAGTGTAACAGACAAAGGCGGTACGTCACCGGTGGAGATCCTGCAGTTTGGGCGTCACCGAACTACCGGAGCACTTCCTCGACCATAGCCGCAGGGCAACACAAAGCTTAACCGGCAATGGCTGTTCGCACATCAAATGCACCACACATCTTCATCACATGAACGTTTCACTGTCATTTCAAGCACTCCAACACACAGTGATGACCCAGGCTTCGCAACGTGACCCCGATATGTAGCTATAGCGTCAAGTATCCGCCGAACCACAACCGGAACCGCCCGTCGCAACACACCCTGCGCGGGCCTTTCCCCGGCTTTTGCCAAGTGCCGTCGGCGTTCGCCACTCGTGCATCGCAGCTCGCGCACATATCGCCCGAGGGCACGGCGGAAATCAGTCCTCGAGGTTCACCTTTGACCCCGTCGGAGTTTGTCGTCACGTGACAGTATGAAAGTCAGCCGTGTACGGAAGAAGCAGGCTGTCAAATAAAATTACTTGCGAACGATTACAGGGGAAGAGTATAAACGTGGATATTTAAGTATCAGCTTCTTCGAAGTTTTCAGGGCTGGAGTTGTCCGTGAGCGGGTGAGGCTCATAAGATCTACTTTCAGAAGATCTATTTTCAGAAGGGAGCCATGCCCCATCCACCGAATAGGCCGAAGCTGAACACTTATTCTAACACATGTGACACGTGGAAAGATCAAGATAACCGATCAAGTCACAGTCAAATATCCAGAAATATCATGAACTGCTGAAGATGACAATCTTCGAAGCAAATGCACTCAGGAAAGGCAATGTACGCCACCAAACAAACCAAGGCCACACGCCCCCCCCGCCCTCTTCGATATTCTTCGAGAAAAATCAGATGTTTGATGTTCGAAGAAAATAACTGCCCAACAGTAAAGAAACTCACAATTTTCATACCGAATCGAATCGAATGAAGTCACCATTTTCGTATCGGACCCAATCATATCACAAATTAACTTGCGCATAAAATACACCTCATTTAGCAATTTTTACTTCGTGATAGTCTGTGTTGGCTTCTGGAGCACCTGGAATACATGCACCCTCGGGACGTTTCGGGTCATGTCCCAATAACCTGATCCGACATGGACTTGTTCTGACATGTCCGACATCCGACATGGCCCGCTTTTCAGGAGATAATTGCTACTGCATGTACCAAAGACTGTCAAACAATATTTATGAGTAATAAAGTTATACGCAGATAAATACTTGTCAAGTTGTTCGGTTGATCTAGAAACCCGACCTAAAATCACATTTTGTTTATTTGGCATCTTTCTTGGATAATTCTTCTCGATTGACTGGGCAACCGGGACCAGGGGCCCTGACAACTCAGCAGACCCCGTCAAGTTATAAGCCGTTGGAGACATAGAGGAAGGGGAGAGGACTAAAACCTCGAAGGCACTGGAACCTCAGGCGAGTCCTGAAACCGCAGAGGCCCTGTCAACTCAAGGAACCGTCTAGTGCCAGAGGACTCGGGCTCAGAAAACCAGGAGCCTTGACAACTAAGCGCGACTGTCAACCAACGGGACCCTGGGAACACAATTAGGATTGGGTGCGGATGCCACGTCACAGCCGTGGACTGCAGCCTGAAGCTGCGGTCGAACGGACTAAAATGGCCCACGCTGAAGAACCATTTTGATATTCATATTATAGTGAACGCAAGTTATTCATCGCGATTTTTCATCTTAATCAGTTTCGCTACCCGCAACCAACTTGGTAATGCTTTTCGCTTTACACTTGCTGAAACAAACTTAGTCAAAACGTTTGTTGGGCTGACTTTATGGATCATGGTAATTTGATCAACAGAGCTTGTTGCGTGAACCCAGACCCCACCACTCTAACTGGGAATTTCCCGTTTAACCCCACCACTCGAACCTTTGACCGTCAGATTCAAGTGTCGCACATGGACCGACACGGCCGACCTTATCGGGTTGTGACGATAAGGTTGTGTTGCCGACCTTATCGGGCCAGTTGCCAGTTGACTCTCCGAGCCGCCTGAAGCGCATCAACATAGCATGGGAAGCGCCTCAGCCCTGCTTTGCCAGGACATTGGAAGCGTCTCAGTCTTGTCCTGTCAGGAGATGGGAAACGTCTGTCTTGTCCTGTCAGGAGATGGAAAGCGTCTCAGTCTTGTCCTGTCAGGACATGGGAAGCGTCTCAGTCTTGTCCTGTAGGAGATGGGAAGCGCCTCAGCCCTGCCCCGTCAGGACATTGGAAGCACCTCAGCCCTGCTTTGCCAGGACATTGGAAGCGCCTCAGCCCTGTCCTGTCAGAGCACGGGAAGCGCCTCAGCCTTGTCCCAACAGAGCATGGGAAGCGCCTCAGCCCTGCCACAACAGAGCATGGGAATCGCCTCAGCCCTGCCACAACAGAGCATGGGAAGCCAGTGCCGGTCGGCGCTCCGCCCGCCCGGTCTGTCCGGCGCACACCGTGAAACAATAGAGCTGCCGAGCACGCGGGGCGATCCGACAGCAGCCAGCCACTCGGGCCGCACGACCAATCACCTGCTGTCACCCTGCAGCGTACCGGAGACAGCCCCCAGTTAGCCACGTCCGACTGCCACGCCTCGTCAGCCGACCTCCAGCCATATTCGTACGCCAAGCCACCACACCGACCAGCCTGATCCCTCATGGCACCCGGAAGGACGCACGTGTGGTCCGGGCGATGGTAAGCTCCACCCGTTAAACCGGACCCGGCTGCGGTTCGGAAAGTTTCCGATACAAGAATGGGCCAATGGGCGGTGACCGCTGACGGCGGCTGTGGCGCCGACGACTGAGGCGGTGATAAACGCCGGCATTTGCGGTTCTGCGCTGTACGGAACGCAGCGCAACAGAACGCGGCTGTCTGCGCGGAGTTTTTCAGGAATACGGCGAGAAAATGCATGTTGATGTACTCGGCACGCAGCCACCAAATGGTGGCACAGTTTGAGAAATTAACATGCGACCAAGGGGGTTTTCCTCACACTTTTTCTTCTATTCTCCGATTTCTGCGAACGGCGCAGCTAAACGGATCATATAGACAGCCGCAAATGTATTTATTGCTGGCAAAATCACGATCAATGTTAATATTTTGTCCATTGGAGAAATCACTGAAAATGCCTACGCACGTGCGATGCCATTCCTAAACCATCAAGTGACGCAAGCATTTTCCGACACATCCAAACATAATGGGAACAGCATTTCGAGAAACGATTTCCATGGTGTGTGATTTCAGCTGGTCTTGAAAACACATTATACATGCGAACGGTAAGCTTTTAAAGAAAACGAACTCGTCGATTCCTTTTCAGACGGCAGTTACTTGAACAATTTCTCTTTCCTACGTCCCATTCGGTGACGGACGCAGGACTGAGTGGCCACATCGCCGTCCGGGGTACAACTGGCCAGAAATGCGCCGACGTGCCACGGCAGCGCCGTCGGCGTATAATGCTGCCATCGCGCTGGCAGCACTACGCAGCATTGCTATATCTTCAGTTGTCGGCTGGGTTCTGTGTTCTGGGCACCGCGGCGGTCGCGGCGACGTCCGTGTTTTGGCGCCGAAGTGGCGTATGTGGCGCCGAAGCGGCGTATGTGGCGCCGAAGCGGCGTATGTGGCGCCGAAGCGGCGTTTGTCGCGCAGCACTGACCACGGCAAAAACGCGAAGCCGGCCGGAGCTCCCACTTGACTGCCGGCGACTTGGTCAACTGACCCGGGCGTGTCGGCTGCGCATGCCGCCAGCTGGTCGGGCGGCTCATCCAAACCACTCGTCACGGGTAACCATGCACTGTACAGAAGGCAGACAGTGCAGCCGGACACCAGTACAGCCAACACTGCAACGGCGCAGAGCCGCGGCCGGCGCCACTACAACGGCGCAGAGCCGCGGCCGACGCCACTGCAACAGCGTAGAGCCGCGGCCGGCGCCACTACAACAGCGCAGAGCCGCGGCCGACGCCACTACAACAGCGCAGAGCCGCGGCCGGCGCCACTACAACAGCGCAGAGCCGCGGCCGACGCCACTACAACAGCGCAGAGCCGCGGCCGACGCCACTACAACAGCGCAGAGCCGCGGCCGGCGCCACTGCAACAGCGCAGAGCCGCGGTCGGCGCCACTACAACAGCGCAGAGCCGCGGCCGGCGCCACTACAACAGCGCAGAGCCGCGGCCGGCGCCACTACAACAGCGCAAAGTCGCGGCTCGAAGGCAATCATTCCTGATCCTCGCACATGCATGGAAGAAACAGGGGCGCCGTGGTTGCCATCATCTTTCCACCGACACCAGCACAATTCTGTGAACTACAGCAGTAAAACTGCCACCACGGTATCACCGATCAATATACACGTCTCCCATTGCTGTAAACATGGGCTTAATGGAACCACACAAATTACACAGGCCTCGGATCCCATCAACATCGGCATTCAGAGGAAATCTCTACATACACATTTCCCCTAGCCATAGCAAATAACATCTTCCCATAATAACTTCACTGATAAAGTCTTCATTTCACAGCGCTGCTTTTTTAATTTGGGCTTTCTGGCATGCAGATGGCGATGTAGTTTGATATCCTGATGACTGATTGATCAGCCATTAGGGCTGAAGGGTGCACACATTTTGTTGGTTAAATATGCTCGCTACATTTTTCTTCAAAACGATGGATTTCTCCCGATATTTCAAGACGCCAGTCCGGTGTGGTCATCAGTCTGGACATCGGTCTGGTGTGGTGTGACGTCAGCTCGGTGTGGTGTGACGTCAGTCCGGTGTGGTGTGACGCCAGTCCGGTGTGGTGTGACGCCAGTCCGGTGTGGTGTGACGCCAATCTGGTGTGGTGTGACGTCAGTCCGGTGTGGTGTGACGTCAGTCACGCGCGCTCGCTCTCGTGGCCCACCTCATTGGCCCGACGCATGTGCCGGCGCGCTCGCATCACCTCGTACTGCTGCTTGATGCTGCTGGTCTTGCCCAGGCGAAGCTGGCCAGCCCACCGGCGATGACGGTGGTTTTGGCCCAGGCGAAGCTGGCCAGCCCACCGGCGACGCTGCTGGTCTTGGCCCAGGCGAAGCTGGCCAGCCCACCGGCTCTGACGCTGGTGCTCGCGACAGCTGGCCGTCTCTCACCGCTGGGAGCGGGCTGCTGTTCTGTGGCCATTGGCTTGGCGCTGCGAAGGCAACACGAAGGTAACGGGCAACCGGACTACCAACCGGCAAAGCGACGCCGGAATCAGTTCGCACCTCGCTCCGCTCCAATCGAAAGGCCTCGACCTCACAAACAAGAATGCACTCAGTTTCAGCAGAACCGCAACCAGCACGGACTGGACGTCGGTCCGCATCAGGACAGCAGTACGGACTGGACGTCGGTCCGCCTCAGGACAGCAGCACGGACTGGACGTCAGTCCGCCTCAGGACAGCAGTGCGGACTGGACGTCGGTCCGCGTCAGGACAGCAGACAGCAGCACGGACTGGACATCAGTCCGCCTCAGGACAGCAGACAGCAGCACGGACTGGACGTCAGTCCTCCTCAGGACAGCAGACAGCAGCACGGACTGGACGTCAGTCCGCCTCAGGACAGCAGACAGCAGTACGGACTGGACATCAGTCCGCAGCTCAAAACAGCAGTACGGACTGGACATCAGTCCGCCTCAGGACAGCAGACAGCAGCACGGACTGGACATCAGTCCGCCTCAGGACAGCAGACAGCAGTGCGGACTGGACGTCGGTCCGCCTCAGGACAGCAGCACGGACTGGACGTCAGTCCGCCTCAGGACAGCAGTGCGGACTGGACGTCGGTCCGCCTCAGGACAGCGGACAGCAGCACGGACTGGACGTCGGCCGGCCTCAGGACAGCAATGCGGTCTCGGCGCGGGCACAGGGTTCTTGACGGGCGTGCGACGCCCACCGACCGCCGGTCACCGGTCCGCCAGCAGCCGCAGTCGGCCGCCCCGGCCGGTGCCGGAGGACGAGCGACACGCCTGCAGGGTGGCCCGCAGCTCCGACTGCAAACAAGGCGGTGACTGTGTCACACGACAAATTGATTCCCTATTCACGTATGGCGACATCATCGTTCCTAAGCTAACTTCAACAGGCCAATATGACAACCCTGGTTCCACAATTTCCCGATCTAGTTCAGATCCTCTCCAACATGGCGACAAACACTGAAATGTTGAGGAAATTGATCAATAAGAGGTCAAAACGATTGATTGATCAATTGATTGTTGGCGTATATTGGCGATTAAACTACTCGCGGTCGGACGGCTGAGCCGAGACCAACCAACGACAGACTGTACGTGTGGCGAGGGCACGGCGGTGGTCTCGCGGTCGGACGGCCGAGCCGAGACTGACCAACAACAGACCGTACGTGTGGCGAGGGCACGGCGGCGGTCTCGCGGTCGGACGGCCGAGCCGAGACCAACCAACGACAGACTGTACGTGTGGCGAGGGCACGGCGGTGGTCTCGCGGTCGGACGGCCGAGCCGAGACCAACCAACAACAGACTGTACGTGTGGCGAGGGCACGGCGGTGGTCTCGCGGTCGGACGGCTGAGCCGAGACCAACCAACGACAGACTGTACGTGTGGCGAGGGCACGGCGGCGGTCTCGCGGTCGGACGGCCGAGCCGAGACCAACCAACAACAGACTGTACGTGTGGCGAGGGCACGGCGGTGGTCTCGTGGTCGGACGGCTGAGCCGAGACCAACCAACAACAGACCGTACGTGTGGCGAGGGCACGGCGGTGGTCTCGCGGTCGGACGGCCGAGCCGAGACCAACCAACGACAGACTGTACGGGTGGCGAGGGCACGGCGGTGGTCTCGCGGTCGGACGGCCGAGCCGAGACCAACCAACAACAGACTG
The DNA here is from genome assembly GCA_034440615.1 of Ashinkailepas kermadecensis. Classification (NCBI taxonomy): domain Eukaryota; kingdom Metazoa; phylum Arthropoda; class Thecostraca; family Neolepadidae; genus Ashinkailepas; species Ashinkailepas kermadecensis. The sequence continues at coordinate 155,537 of JAOTOM010004706.1, read as the reverse complement.
TACGTGTGGCGAGGGCACGGCGGTGGTCTCGTGGTCGGACGGCTGAGCCAAGACCAACCAACAACAGACTGTACGTGTGGCGAGGGCACGGCGGCGGTCTCGCGGTCGGACGGCCGAGCCGAGACCAGCCGACAGCCTCGCCGTCACAACGACCGGTCCGCCCATCCGGCAGCGGCGCCACACCACTGTGTCGTCGCAGTCACGGCTGCACCGACCACAGCGACAGGTGGAAGGTCGCCGGCCTCAGGTGACCATCCCGGAAGCCCTTCGGCGGCAGCAGGTCCCACTGAGGTCAGCGTGGGACGGCTGGTCCGACGGGGGACCGCGGTGTCGCTTCGTTGTTGTGACACATCGAAACCAGCAGTCTGGACTAATTCGTATGGGAGCACCGCCACGCGTTGGTAAAAAAAACAAAGAAAAACAACAACAATGACGAGGTGGTACCATGTACACATGAACAAGCTACTGACTTTTACACACTACGCTTCAATTGCTTGGTGAAATGGCCTGCCTCACTCCCCTTAACGACAACTGGCGTGGCGACACCTTCCAGCATTCGGCGACCCGTTCAATCTTTGAACCGTCCCAACTAGGAACGTCCTCTCGCAGTCGCATCCGTTCCAACTGGAAGCATTCTCTCGCAGTCACATCCCAACTGGAGCCTCCTCTCGCAGTCACATCCCAACTGGGAGCGTCCTCTCGCAGTCACATTCCAACTGGGAGCGTCCTCTCGCAGTCACATCCAAACTGGGAGCGTCCTCTCGCAGTCACATCCCAACTGGAGCCTCCTCTCGCAGTCACATTTCAACTGGGAGCGTCCTCTCGCAGTCACATCCGAACTTGGAGCGTCCTCTCGCAGTCACATCCCAACTGGGAGCGGCCTCTCGCAGTCACATCCCAACTGGGAGCGTCCCCTCGCAGTCACATCCCAACTGGGAGCGGCCTCTCGCAGTCACATCCCAACTGGGAGCGTCCCCTCGCAGTCACATCCCAACTGAGAGCGTCCTTTCGCAGTCACATCCGTTCCAACTGGGAGCATTCTTTCGCAGTCACATCCCAATTGGGAGCGACCTCTCGCAGTCACATTCCAACTGGGAGCGTCCTCTCGCAGTCACATCCCAACTGGGAGCGTCCTCTCGCAGTCACATCCCAACTGGGAGCGTCCTCTCGCAGTCACATCCCAACTGAGAGCGTCCTCTCGCAGTCACATTCGAACAGTCGCAGTCGAACAGAGCGTCCTCTCACAGTCGCATCCCAACTGGGAGCGTCCTCTCGCAGTCGCATCATAAGTTAGCTAGTGTTACCGACAGGTGAACACGACAACAAGTAAGCGAACGGCTGAATTGCGAGCGACGATGCCACGAGAAAAAAAACCGAGTGATTGAATGACCAAAGGAGGCGAATAAACGGTTATTATCATTCACAAACGAACGAGTCACTTTCGAAACGATATAACTTGGGTAGTTTCCACGCAAGCTCCTCTTCACAGCCTTGTCCAAAAAGGGAACAAATGAACAGAACAAATAGAAAACCAATATGCCTCTTTAATTAATTGTGTCGCACAAGTCTGAGAAACGAAAATGAGATGCGCGTGTAAAGACCAGTGGCAGACCGCCGTCGGCACTGACCGGCAGGATCCCAGGTTAAGTTGAAAGTGGGACAGCCGTCGGCAGTAGCCGGTAGGATCCCAGGTTATGTTGAAAGTTGGATCGCCGTTGACAGGAACCGGTATGCTCCCAGGTTATGTTAAAAGTTGGAGTACCGTCGGCAGTGACCGGTAGGATCTCAGGCTATGTTGAAAGTGGGACCGCCGTCGGCAGTGACCGGTAGGATCACATGTTATGTTGAAAGTGGGACCGCCGTCGGCAGTGATCGGTAGGATCCCAGGTTAAGTTGAAAGTGGGACCGCCGTCGGCAGTAGCCGGTAGGATTCCAGGTTCTGTTGTCGGCAGTAACCGATAGGAGTTCAGGTTCTGTTGAAAGTTGGAGTGCCATCGGCAGTAACCGGTATGCTCCCAGGTTATGTTGAAAGTGGGACCGCCATCGGCAGTGACCGGTAGGATCCCAGGTTATGTTGACGGTTGGAGCGTGCCACGGTGTCACGGTAGGCGACCCTCTGGTTAGGTTGTCAGGAACACGAGCGTAGTCACGGATAGACAACTGGCAGGAGAGTTCCCAAACAGAAAAGTAGCAATCAAGGGGAACGAACCACAGTGGCATGATGCCCGGGTGCTCAAAATATTCGATGGTGAGCCGACCGATATCCAGTGTCGTTTGTTCTGACTAGAGGTGGCAAATTGACAACATTTGGAGACCGAAGCCCGGTTGGGCCCGGTGAAAGCCCAGTTTTGTAACACATGCTTATTGCATATCGGGTATTACTATTATGTTTTCTCTGTTAAATAAAAGCACATAGGCAATCACATCATCTTTAAAGGCCCTGCTCACTCTCAAAACACGAATGGAAGATAAATCCTGTCTGATCAAGACTTTCCTTTTGTAGTAGCATGTATTTCCAGCAAACATCATTGCTACCCACTCGTTTTAAAATGCCCAGACTGGTTCCCTTACTACTCCTTCATCCACAATGTACAGACACACAAAACTGAGACTGCCACGCTTTGATTCATTCAGTGTCATTCATGTATCTACAAAATGCTGCGCCACATATCTAATAATCATATTATATCACTACCGGTGATAAATCCAAATTGTAATATTCTTCAGTCTTCAAATTTCGCCATAATCTACCCTAAAATCAACATAAATGGTGCATTTCACCAACGTCTGTAGCGCCGCTTGTATCTTCAGCTAGAACTCTTTCATCTGAAGGCTCGATGACTTCTGTGAGCCACCTGGCATGACTGGCATGACTAACAAGTCAAGCAGCCATTAACGATCTTAATGGATAACAAGGAACTGAAAAAAGCACCAGATATCGAAAGCACCCACCACAAGAATTGCACGGCTCCATTGAACAAAGGCGGTTGAAAGGAAGGCGCATATCAACAGCCAACGGCGCACGATAGTCAGCTGGTGAAGGACCGCATTGCGAGCCCTCCGTACTGTTAGTACATGGTGAGTACATAGCGGGCCCTTCGTACTGTGAGTACATGGTGAGTATATAGTGAGCACTTCATACTGTGAGTACATGGTGAGCATATAGCGAGCCCTTCGTACTGTGAGCACATGGTGAGTATATAGTGAGCACTTCATACTGTGGGTACATGGTGAGTATATAGTGAGCACTTCATACTGTGAGTACATGGTGAGTAAATAGTGGGCCCTTCGTACTGTGAGTACATGGCGAGTATATAGTGAGCCCTCCGTACTGTTAGTACATGGTGAGTATATAGTGAGCACTTCATACTGTGAGTACATGGTGTGTACATAGCGAGCACTTCATACTGTGAATACATGGTGAGCCCTCCATACTGTGAGTACATGGTGAGCATATAGCGAGCCCGTCGTACTGTGAGCACGTGGTGAACATATAGTGAATCCTTCGTACTGCGAGTGCATGGTGAGAGCTTCGTACTGTCAGTACATGGTGAGTATATAGTGAACCCGTCGTACTGTGAGTACATGGTGAGCCCTTCGTACTGTGAGTACATGGTGAGAGCTTCGTACTGTGAGAACATGGTGAGCCCTTCGCACTGTGAGTACATGGTGAGCCCTCCGTACTGTGAGTACAGGGTGAGCCCTTCGCACTGTGAGTACATGGTGAGCCCTACGTACTGTGAGTACATGGCGATCCCTCCGTACAGTGAGTACGTGGTGAGCCCTTCGCATTGTGAGTACATGGTGAGCCCCTCGTACTGTGAGTGCATGGTGAGCCCTTCGCATTGTGAGTACATGGTGAGCCCTTCGGACTGTGAGTACGTGGTGAGCCCTCCGTACTGCAAGTACATGGTGAGCCCTCCGTACTGTCTATGATGCTTTCTGTACGCGTGAATTGAAATCATTTAGATGATTTGAATCCGTTTATGTTTCTATAAGCATGATCATGGCAAGCTACCTTCGATGCTGTGAAATCATCTTTCCTGTCCGGCCACATCATGACGTCACGTGCCGATTGACTTTGCTCACGGAACTAGAGGCGAAGACGGAAGCTTTGAATGCGGCGACAATTAGCTGTGCCATTGGTGGCGCATCAATGACAAATCATGGAAGGAACTGTAGGTGCTCTGCGAACGGACGCCGACTGATATGAATATACTGCTTGCCATGCCCAAAATAAATCGCTTCGAATAACGCAACCTTATATTGATAAAACAGTTTGGTAGGGTGCTTTGTAAACACAATTTTTCTTCCAACTTTGCGATCTGAAATTACAGCCAGCATGACATGAGCTTCCTAGTTTCAGTTGTGGTTGGTTATTGGCTTTGCGACACGTCGACCGTTGAGTCATGTAGCGTCGCCAATCTCTCACGCCGATTGGTCGCGGGCGAAGAGTAGCGACAGGTGAGACTCGAACCCACAACCTTTCGATTGTGAGGCGAGCATCTTACCCCTAGACCACTCGTCCCCTAGTTTCAGTCGTGAGTGACGCCATTTACCAATAGTCACAGCACAGCAGCAGTCCTGTCATGGCCATGGGCGCGTCGAACTTCACGGACTTTGACTGTAAACAGTCATGCTGCCGAAATGCGTGAGGTTTTCGTATTATTTGCGAATTACCGTCACTAATGTGGCGCCGTTCCCAAAAATTGCCTTCGCTGCAAATTTATCGATGGATGATTCATTATTCTAGTGTTTTACTAGGTAGCTTGTAGCCAACACCAACTGCTCTGAAAATCAAGGAGTCTAGTTTGAAGACAGAAACCGCTCATCAACGGTTATGCGACAATTTAGCCATATACAATCGAGGCAATATTGGGTGCTCCCAAAGCACCCAATACGATGTTTCAAGACTAACATATATTGTAATTTTCATTTCTGAATATATTGGTATGATTCCAATGTTGGATGTCGTGTGCAACATGGTCCAGATTATTTACAGACGAATGAATGAAACCTTTTTCTTGGTCACAATGGTTATTGGTTTTTGGGGCGGTTGGTGTTTTGTGGGGCCCCAACTTTCCCCCCCCTTTGGTCGGGGGGGGGGGGGGGGAGGGGGGGGGGCCCCAACCCCCAACCCTTTGATTTGGAGGGGGGGCACCTGCCCCAAAACCCCTCAAACTTTTTGGAAGATTGGTTCTTAGATTGGGAAGCTAAGTATTAACTCCAGCGTTTTAGGTGGATGTCTATTTCAGTATTTTGTTGTTAACCATTTCAATCTGCCAATCAGAAGGAATTACTTTCAAAGAAAGACAGAGAGCGGGCTTGCAGTTTGCTTACACAGGGTTTCTTTAAAGACATGATGTAGGCTGCCCATATGATCATACAGAAAAACACACATTGGCACCGCTGCATTATCTTAAACAATGTGTTACAATATTAATATTTTGAATGTTGAAGGTGAATTGGACCTTCCTATCGGGCTCCAGCTATTTTGTAATGTTCGGTATGTGGTGAAACTCTAGTTATGATCTAGTCCACCTCTGGCATATCAACTTCTGACATCGTATATTTTGGCCCAGCGCGGTCACCTTTCGCTCAGCTAACCTCTGACCCGGCTCACCCCTGACCGAGCTACATTCAACACAGCTCACCTCTAACCCAGCTAACCTTTGACTCAGCTAACCTATCACCCAGCTCACTTTCTGACCAAGCTAATCTCTGACCCAGCCCACATCTGATCCAGCTCCCCTCAGCACAGCTCACCTCCGACCCAGCTGACCTTTGACTGCTACAAGGAACTCCACCTCACAACCTGTTGTTAGAGGTCAAAGGGCGCTTCCACCGCACTAACCCGGTCCAGCAGGGAGGCCAGAGCGCAGGCTCAAGCAGCCTGAATGGCACCAGCTCGGCACGCTGGCATTCACCACCTACATCGTAAAGCGGGTTTTTGGTAGCTTGCGGCTACAAAACCTAACTAACCTAGCGGGCGGGCGGGCGGGCGGGCGAGACGGGCGAAGGCCGAGACCGAGACGGGCGAAGGCCTGCGGACGAAATACCCAGGCGAAATGAAAGAACGAAACGAAAGGCTCCAGGCGAAATCGACCGGCGGCCGGCGGACTAGAGACACGACAAACGGAGCGGCCCGCTGTCGGAAACTCGGCGACGGCCGACCGGGGTCACGACACACGGGAATGCAGGGGGAGGCGCACACTCGTGCCGGAGTAGCCCGGCGCTGAGCGAACGATCCCGACCGCTCTCGCACAGCGGCAGTGCCGATGTACGCAACAGCGGTTCTCAGACGAACACACCAGAATAGGCTCGGCCTTTGAACGCTGGGCTGGTAACGTCGGTTGAGGACACCGCCCCCAGCCTCCGCATCTATATATATCTAGTTTCTATAGCTATGCATCAGCCTCGGCAATATTAAAGCTGAGGTAATACCGCCGGCTGGGGTCATCGCCCACGGCATCAACCTCGGCAATATTAACCGTAGACAATCAGCTGTCGCTCAACTGACGTCAATTCCTTCTAAATTTGCTGAATATGTGAACAACAACAGAACGTCTGAACTATCAATGGCTCGTTGCGGCGCTGATTTACCATTTAGTAAAGGAAACACCAGCGCAGATGAAACATAACTCAGGGTCCTGGACTCAAACACAACACCCCGTGTAAAGAGGGTAATTGTTGGAGGCACACATACCAGCACACAGTTAGTGTGCCGACACAAGGCGCCATTACAATTAGGGCCATTAGCGGGCGGGAGAGGGCAAGAGGCGGGCTATGGCTCGTCCATGCTCTACACACAGGACCTGGCACCATATCCCGACATGAGACTTGTGGACCGACCGCACCTGCGCTCTCTTGGTAGCCTACGAAGACACATAGGACCGAGCACCGTATCGTGACAGGAGACTGGTGGAAGTGATTGATTTATTATTTGGGTTCAAGGGCGCGCTGACTACAGGGTCATTTGGCGGCCATACTTGTGGAAGTGCTGACATTTCGGAAATAAGTAAAGCGTATTTCGGCAATTAGCCTATAGTGTGGTTAGAATTTGGATGCGCTCTCGATATTTGACAGAGAAGACTGATGGTGGAAATAGTGCCTGTAATTTCAGCATGTGTGCGTCGACACACAATCTACTTTATACACATTGACTGTACTCTTACCGAAATCGGTTCCATTTGCGGGGATATGGTGAAAGTATCTCAAACTCAACTGGATTACGCCAAATTGTTAGTTGAACCTAGGTGCCGCGCTGAGTCACGACCATCTTTGTTCCGCAGCCGTCCCGCTCGGTTCACGCCGCATGCAACCGTTGAGCGCGGCTCCCTCCACCCGACCGATTGGCCAAGCGATCGCTCGGCCTCGGGGAAAGCAGGTCATGTGACATGACGTCATACTGCTTAGCCGGCGCCTGGATGCCGGCACTCGGCGAGAATCGGGTGGACCGCCACCGTAACCGGTCCCTTATTCCTTTTTGGTTGTTTCCTAATATCCGATTCCACCTTCTTCCCTTTTCCAATCTTTACTTTTAGCTCCACATGGAATAAGTTCTTACACGGAAAACCCAACGTGCCAGCCATGGGGACGAGGCGCTCGCAACATCACTCGAACGCCCGACCAGATGTGAAAACCTCGGCTTAGCATCACGGCAGTTTGGTGTGCAGGGGAGAACTGTACGGCGGCACACAGAAAAGGCAATGCGCAAAGGCCTGGCAAAATGAAGACGAGTCGCTACGACACAGCCTTCTCGGAAAGCTTGCAGATCGACCCGAGTCCCATATTCTAAGTACGGAGCGACGTCTGTTTGTACGTCCATGGATGTGCGTACGTGCGTGCGAGCTCGCTCAAATTATGGAGCCGACACACGCGCTTCAAGACGGACAAGAGGGACTCTTTAGGCTTTTTTGCGCGCCATCGAGATATTCTCTGAGGAAACCGGAAGGAGCTGAGGAGTGCCTTCAATCGTCAGAGCATTGGCAAGTATTTTTCCGTTTCTTAGCCGTCTGGTATGACCTCCTGCTGGGATGGTGGATATCCCGGACGAATTGAATCACTCCCGGATCTGCAGGCGCACTTAGTCGCGGTGGGTCGATCGAGGCTCCAGTCCTCCTGGACCGGCTGCAACGCTTCGTGAATGGACTCGTCACAGCCGGCGGAACCCACATGGCCTGCCTCCTGGTGGCGCCAGTCACACAGAACCCGCATGGCCTGCCTCCTGGTGGCGCCAGTCACACAGAACCCACATGGCCTGCCTCCTGGTGGCGCCAGTCACACAGAACCCGCATGGCCTGCCTCCTGGTGGCGCCAGTCACACAGAACCCACATGGCCTGCCTCCTGGTGGCGCCAGTCACACAGAACCCGCATGGCCTGCCTCCTGGTGGCGCCAGTCACATAGAACGCTGGCGGCTGTGGAGTTCGCCGGAGACAATGGCATCATTCGATTGCATTCCAGCCCCATACGACACACAAAACCCAGCTCCCTGATGACGCGGCATCCCACGCGCTAAAAATAGCACACAACGCCCGTATCGACAGCTTTCTCTTGAACAACCCAGGCACAAGGGCAGCTTTTCATCACACGGGTGCTATTTCCGGTACCGCGTCCGGAACCGCAACGCCAGAGGCAGACAAAGGGTTCCAGGTAACAGGTCTTTGGCATATAGATTGGCACATTTTCACCGACGGAGAATGTGCCGAATCGCTGCTGGTAGTTCGGCTTGACGATGCCAGCGACACTCGGAGATCTGGAGCACAAACGGAAGCCGGACTCAGTGGTGTTCAGCGCCAAGGACAAGACCGGGAAGCTGGACTCACTGGTTTGTTTGTTTGTTTGTTTGTTTATTGGGTGATTCACGACGCACTTCATGCACATTCACGGCTAATGGCGCCGCCCACACTGTTTCGCCGATGGGCCGCGGGATTCGCAAATGATCCGAGCGATGCAAGTGTTGAACCCAGGACCTTTGGTACCCAGAGCTCAACACCTTAACCACTCTGCCATCCCCGCTTCCGGGCTCACTGGTGTTCGGCGGCAAGGACGAGATCGGGAAGCTGGACTGTGTGACATGCATCTGATACTGGTAATGTCGCCCTGGAGTCCAAGGCGCAAAAACGGAAACGGAATAGGAACACTGAAAAGTGCACGCTTTTGACCACCATCGAATAAAGTCTGGCTCTGGGTGAAAAAAAGTCGTCCAGGTAAAAATATATCACCAACCATGGTTGATACCAAGGGACCGTGCAGGGCTGCTGACGCCAATACCATTTTGGGTGTGGCACGAGGTACTGCCCATATTTCGAGGAGTGGATACAGCGTCAGGTACAGCCTATTACGGGGAGTGGACACAGTGCTATGCGCCGCCTGTATTGCGAGGGGTGGACACAGTGTTAGGTAGCGGTCACATGGGCCGGCCAGTCCTGTATGACACAGTGTCAGGTAGCGGCCACATGGTCCGGCCAGCCTTGCATGACACAGTGCCAGGTAGCGGCCACATGGGCCGGCCAGCCTTGCATGACACAGTGTCAGGTAGCGGCCACATGGGCCGGCCAGCCTTGTATGGCACAGTGCCAGGTAGCTGCCAGCCCTGCATGGACGCAGACTTCTGCATGTAATCACAGGGCAGCAAAGTCTTCAAGAAACAACACTGCTGCATATGTAGTACACACGTTCACTTACTCATCACTTTAGCAGTGGTGTTGATCATTTACCACACATGTCTATTCGTCGCTTAACATTTGATTGACTACTTCGTTCTCTTTTCCCGCTCCAGTATAACTTCGGTTGTTTTTCTTTTCAACGGTGCACCATTTCTCCAGGGTTCTTTGTGGCAGGAAGCAAGCCATGCATATAACGCTGCCACTGGCCGGTTTCTCCATTTAAACCTCATCCTCCCGGGGGATGAAAATGACCTGCCTGACATGTTTTTCAGCGACATCTCACGTAAATAGGTCGAATATACATATTTTAGATACCTACCTAGAATTACATTGGATACATGTGGTCAACATTTCTGGTAAATGTCAGGTTAGAGCACTAACCTAGACCCCTCTAAAGTTGGCGCCTTCCGCGCAACTGACAGATTGGAGGACCTTTACATTCACCTTTGCTTCCTGGCGCTGCATTTACTTTAGGCGTTAGTAGTGTGTGCATGAGTGTGTGCATGCATGCTTGTCAGTAGAGGGTTACTTTTTAAAATCAGTTCTGTTCATACAAAGTGAACAGGGTAATTTATTAGGGTTTCCGAAAAGTCGAGCGACCTCGGCCCGACCACAACCCCTACTCCCTCGATCCTCATCACGTACGTCGCATATGCACGCACCACCACGCACCGTTCGCAACACCCAATGTGCATCAGAACCAAGACCGACCTGCCTATCACCCAGAGTCGGCACTCGATCGCCGATCACGAGGAAGACGTCACGACCATTGACGGCACACCGCCGCCAGCTCTGTGAGCCAGTCACCACACCGTCCCCAGGTCACACTGGACCCCACTAAATCCGACCCGGGCCTCTACCACCACACACTCGACTGCTCAGCCACACGAGCGCCACCAACCTCTCAGGCCGATCGGTTGCAAATGGACTCGGCAATCCCGCCGGTCGTGCGATTAAAACCCACGATCTTGCGACCAGGAGTCGAAGGTCCTGCCGGCTGAGCCAGCGCGACTCCGACCAGGAAGGTTGCACCGAACTGGACAAAACCGTGTCAACGGAAGCGGATCATACCGGACCACGCTATATCAGACTGCTCATTGGGTGATTCACAACGCACTTTATGCACATCCACGGCTAATTGCGCCGCCCACACTGTTTCGCCGGTGGGCCGCGGGATTTGGAAATGTCCCGAACGGTGCGAGTGTTGAAACCGGGACCTTTGCCATATCAGTCTGCACCGAACTGGATATAACCGTATCAATGGAAGCGGATCATACAGAACCCCGCTATATCAGACTGCATCGCGATGGGATCAAAAATCAACTCGCACAAGATTAATTCGGGGCGAGTCATAATGGCTTTGGCTCGATTCCACTGAGCCGAACGCAATTAAATCGAACTTAAGAGGCTACACTCAGGGGCTGTGTTGTACCCAAGAAACATTTCAACTTATGAAAGTAAATATCAGTTTTTACTTGGATAGGTATATTCGAAATCGTCATAAAAACACGCAACTTTGACGCGTATTAATCGTGCTGCCAAACTAATCCAACTAATATACACTTTGGCCCTGGACTTTTCCTCCCTTGGCATACAAACAGGAATCCTTCGCAACTGTCTCCTGGGTGGGTTTTACGAATTACATATAACCGGACGATGCTGCACCGGACCGCATGTACTGCATCACATTGGACCGGACCATAAGCAGTCAGGAGCGGACCGATGGATGGACCGTATGGACCGTACCACATTGGACCGGACCATAAGCAGTCAGTATTGGTCCGATGGATAGACCGTATGGACCGTACCACAATGGATCGGACCATAAGCAGTCAGTATTGGTCCGATGGATAGACCGTATGGACCGTACCACACTGGACCGGACCATAAGCAGTCAGTATTGGTCCGATGGATAGACCGTATGGACCGTACCACATTGGACCGGACCATAAGCAGTCAGTATTGGTCCGATGGATAGACCGTATGGACCGTACCACACTGGACCGGACCGTAAGCAGTCAGTATTGGTCCGATGGTCAGACCGTATGGACCGTCTCACATTGGACCGGATAACAGGCGGCCAGCAGTGGCTCGATGCGCTGTGCTCACCCGATGCTGGGCCGATACCGAAGTGATCCCATCGCACAGCTTGTACAGCTTTGCGGTCACCGAGGCCACTTGAGGGTTATCCAGGTCACCGCTGCGCAGCAGACAGAGACAAAGGTCGGCCGTCAGCCGTGCCTGCGGGGCAGAACAGGGGTCACTCAGGTCACCTGTCCGTAGAAATAGACCAGGGTCGGACGCCAGAGGCCATTCCAAAGACGTAATATTCTGACACTGGCATTGCCATTACGGCCAACAGGTAATATTCTGACACTGGCATTGTCATTACGGCCAACAGGCATTGCCATTACGGCGTTTGTATTGTCTCCATAGAAAATTAAACACTTCTTTTTGTGATACTTTAATTTATGTTCAAAGCAAACACAGACATCGCTAAATTTTGTGCGATGCATTATTTCAACAACATTGCAAAGTATACAATTCGTGAGACGTGTTTGTCAATAGTCTTCATATTCATTATCTTCGTCTTAATGAAAGCAGCACCTAAATGAAGTTAACATCAAAGCCTGACATCAAAGCCAACAAAGTCATTGCCAAAACAGTCCACAAACAATGTAAGCGCACCACGGCTCGTTGGAATAGCTCCGACTGCCCAAAACACGAGACGCATTCCGTTCGAACATCGTTAGGCGATTTCGATCACAAATAGGCGACTTCGATCACAAACTATCGATCGCCTTTTTTTGGAAAAACGAACGTTGGTACAAGTTTCCACTTGAAGTTGGATGAAGATGGCCGACATTCCGTATCGGCGCCCGACTTTTCGGCAATCCGGCCCGCAACCGCCTCGCCGGGCACACCGTTCTGTGCCGAACCACCAGCTTCGTTCAGAAGCAGTGAACTGACATGGCATATTGTGGCCTCCTGCTGCACTGATGCTGCTGGAAGCGACTGGCTACAATCGACTGCTACTCAATCCTTCCTCTGGCGTATCAGGCTATCTCCGAGTCCTGTGTGTATCACCTATGGAGGCGACTGATACTCAACCCCGCCTATTTTGCTTCCGACGGTCCAGATCGCCTCTGCTTCGCGAAACGTGATGTTCCGTCCCGCCTGCGGTCACTTCTGCCCACGGATCGCCTCTGAACACCGGCCGCCCTGTTTCTGGAACTTCGGACCGCATCTGGCGTGCAGCAGACCTAACAGTGCATGGTGCAGCAGCGCGTGGTGTCCGCTGATCGTTGCGCGTCTCAAGTCACCTTTGAGCACCGCTTGTTTCCAGGGTCCCTGCCGAGGAAGTTTGACTGGGGGGGGGGGCGGGGGAGGAACGCCAGTGGACGACTGCGGACTCCATCCGAGGAAACCAGACTTACCCCTCCCCCACCCGCAGTGACAATACAACAGTGGAAACGATCGTCGACTGGGGGCGACGGCCATGACTAGGGGCCACGCCCCCTCACCCCCCCCCCCCACCCAGCGAGCATGCTGGAGGAGCCCGAGCATGTTGAAGGAGCCCGTGCTTGCTTGATTTCTGGCGATGCGGGATGTCTCTAGTGAACAACATACGGATTTTCTCTCTGGCATACTGCGCTATACTACAACTCTGCACCACACCACTGTTATAAAGCACTTGCAGAGCTATTTCCGCCTCATTTTTCACTCATCCTACTATCATCACTCATCTATACGCACACCACTCATCTGCGAAAATATCGCTGAAATGTCCCTGCTTAATTGACCGATCTCGGGCAAATCGACTCCCTTAGGACTCATCCGTGGGTTTGATCCGCTTGATTAGGACGTAGAAGGCAGCCATAATTGTACGCATTTCATAGCTTTCACTGGTCACTGCTTCCACAGGCCCATCCAAAAAGAGCACATGCTGCTCAGTTTCGCCTTGCTTAAACTATTAATTTCACCGTGCTCTCCTACTGGTGACGTCAGATGATTTTCAAGCGTCGTATTCCAAACTTTGTTTCTTACAGTATCATCACCTTTCACTTGCTCAACAAACACCTCAAACATGGGTCTTCCTCTCTCTCTCTCTCCACCATTTGAACTACTACTTAAACCAGGCACTCACGTAGAATTAAGTTTTACTGAGATCGCACCACGAAACCGCCTAATTGATAGGCTGACCCGCACACACCAGAGTGTTGCGGCACAGTTTTTTAATTCAACATTTCGGATGATGAATACATTATCTTGCAATAGGCGCGTCAGTACGCGAGGCTGGGTCCGAACCCGTTTTGACCGCCGCCGCGGTTGGTCAGCGGGGAATGGGGGGGGGGGCGGTCCTTACCGTCACGGGACCCTCCGCACGGCCGGGCAGTTCCGGTCGCCGACCGCGCGCGCAGTCGGTACCTCTGGTACGTCCGTTTAGTCACCTAAATCATCGCGACAAATAGGAAACAAATCTCCTGCACATGGCTGACAAAATATTGTTCGATTCACCTCGCTTTCTGACAGGGGTGGGTCCAATACATTTTTTTCCCGGGTGGTGGTGGTGGTGGTGGTGTGAGGGGCAGTTGTCTGGAGGGGAGCCACTGATTTCGAGACAACATGTGTTGAAGCGGGGAGTGAACTCAAACGTTCTGGCTGGACTTGCGCATTCTCTCTGTCGGAGAAACGTCACATCTCTATCGGAGGGGGAGGGGCACAAGCCCCCGTTCTGGATACGCCTGTGCTTTCTGGTGAGAAGATCTAGTTGGAACTGGAATTTAAACTTTTTGGATTGGAAGGGCTGAACGGTCCTCGGTCGTGCAATAAGAACTTTGTGATTTTAAGATAGCTTGTCAGTGCCGGGCGGGAATATTATAGTTCAGCATCGAGGAGGCGCCACCACAAAACAGCTCACGCACCTGCACACTGCAATAGTTTACTGCCAACATCTAAGTTCGCGGAACATCCAGGAACTCTTCTTTCTGAACACATTTCCCAAAAAACTTGAGCTCCCATTTAAAATTATCAACCAAACCTCTTCTTTGACTTTGTAAAGATATGGGTGTAAGAGCCATTGTCAAACATCATCCGGATAATTGGTTTGTCTTGTTTTCTGAAGAAAAAAATTCATTTGCAAATTTTCCCACTATTTCCCACCTTCCTTCTGATCACTGAATGTAGTGTCTAGACCTCAAGACGTCTCCCGCTTTACGCAGATTTGTTTCGAAATCGACCACATGGAGGCTATCGTCGCTATGACTCCCTGTACCTGACGGCCACCCTTCTCCGAATCAGGAACTGGGAAGCTTACAGACAGCTGACTCGGGGCAGACACAGACACGTCGGTCTCTGGGAAGCCCACAGACAGCTGACTCGGGGCAGACACAGACACGTCGGCCTCTGGGAAGCCCACAGACAGCTGCCTCGGGGCAGACACAGACACGTCGGCTTCTGGGAAGCCCACAGACAGCTGACTCGGGGCAGACACAGCCACGTCAGCCTCTAGGCATATTACATACAGCTGAATCTGAGCGGACACAGACACATCGGCCTCTGGGAAGCCCACAGACAGCTGACTCGGGGAAGACACAGACACATCAGCCTCCGGGAGGCTTATAGACAGCTGACTCGGGGCAGACACAGCTACGTCAACCTCAGGGAAGCTTACGGACAGCTGACTCGGGGCGGACAGAGACACGTCGGCCTCTGGGAGGCTTACAGACAGCTGACTCGGGGCAGACACAGCCACGTCAGTCTCTGGGAAGCCCACAGACAGCTGACTCGGCGCAGACACAGCCACGTCAGCCTCTAGGCATATTACAGACAGCTGACTCTGGGCGGACAGAGACACGTCGGCCTCTGGGAGGCTTACAGACAGCTGACTCGGCGCAGACACAGACACATCAGCCTCCGGGAGGCTTATAGACAGCTGACTCGGGGAAGACACAGCCACGTCAGCCTCTGGGAAGCCCACAGACAGCTGACTCGGGGCAGACACAGCCACGTCAGCCTCTGGGAAGCTTACGGACAGCTGACTCTGGGCGGACAGAGACACGTCGGCCTCTGGGAGGCTTACAGACAGCTGACTCGGCGCAGACACAGACACATCAGCCTCCGGGAGGCTTATAGACAGCTGACTCGGGGCAGACACAGCCACGTCAGCCTCTGGGAAGCCCACAGACAGCTGACTCGGGGCAGACACAGCCACGTCAGCCTCTGGGAAGCCCACAGACAGCTGACTCTGGACAGACACAGCCACGTCAGCCTCTGGTAGGCTTATGGACAGCTGACTCGGGGCAGACACAGCCCGTCGGCCTCTGGAAGCTTACATACAGCTGACTCGGGGCAGACACAGACACATCGACCTCTGGAAAGCCCACAGACAGCTGACCCGGCGCAGACACAGCACGTCAGCCTCTGGGAAGCCCACAGACAGCTGACTCGGCGCAGACACAGCCACGTCAGCCTCTGGCGGCAGCGGTGGATGGACCAATCTTTGGTGACGATCGCTCGCCATGGCTTTTTCAGAATTACCTTCCGATAATTATTGGCATTGCAAAAAGATCGTTCGAGTCAATTCTTGCAAACATGCAATGCCATCACCCTAAATTTTCAGAATTGTTAGTATTGCACGGCAACAACGCCAAATATACATTGAGGTCTGCGAAACATTAAGGAATTTGCTTCCTAGAAAGAAGGCTTGGCGTACTCAACAAATTTCGACGGAAAGTTCCTGGGAAGGGGGGGGGGGTCACCGATACACGGGTCGAAATGTTGGTTTTACACCATAACTCCGATATTTTGATTTTGCACTGGCAATACCAAAATCATAACAACGTACCACCCCTGACTTTGATACAGAGGCCACTCAAGTAGCAAATTGCCACAAGTTACGTGAATACCGACACCTAAATAAAGTGACCGATACGCTTAATCGTGAGTTCTCTGTATCACATTGAGAAGAGCAGTCGGACTTCTCTGTATCACATTGAGGAGAGTAGTCGGACTTTTCTGTATCACACTAAGAAGAGTAGTCGAACTTTTCTGCATCACATTGAGAACAGTACTCGGACTTTCCTACATCACACCGAGAAGAGTAGTCGGACTTATCGATGACAGCATACCCCTACTGCAGGCTTCGTCGCTTCCCTGCCCAGACAACCGGTCCGCGTGCGCCGGAGCGGCGGGATCCGACACTCGAACAAACATGTTTGCCTCTGCGCTGCGCTTCGCAGGAACATTTCAATGGGCGCCGAGACGAGACTGCCGAGTCGTGCTCTGATTACGCGCTCGCGGAATATTTGCAGCCGACTGTCGGCCGCGGTAAACAACTCCGGGAAGCCGCCGCCGGCGCGGCCGTGTTAGCCGGCAGCGGGCCCGCCGCGGAGGCCCCGCACACAGCCGCCAGCAGAGAGGCCCCGGCCCGGCCGTGTTGGCCGGCAGCGGGCCCGCCGCGGAGGCCCCGCACACAGCCGCCAGCAGAGAGGCCCCGGCCCGGCCGTGTTGGCCGGCAGCGGGCCCGCCGCGGAGGCCCCGCACACAGCCGCCAGCAGAGAGGCCCCGGCCCGGCCGTGTTGGCCGGCAGCGGGCCCGCCGCGGAGGCCCCGCACACAGCCGCCAGCAGAGAGGCCCCGGCCCGGCCGTGTTGGCCGGCAGCGGGCCCGTCACGGAGCGGGCTCGCGCACACAACCGTCGGCAGAGGCCCCGGCAACACCCACACCGCCGACTGTCATATGCTCAGAAGGACAACACAGAACACGGAGGCACCGGGGCCAACCACATCGCCGACTGTCATATGCTCAGAAGGGCAAGGTGGAAAGCAAAACGAGAAGACAACACAGAACAGGGAGGCGCCGGCTATGTTCTCAGCTCAGCTGTGTTCTCTCATGCCCACACTTGCTGAATACAGCACAGTGCGAATTCAACGGTGCATGCATGCGCACTGCTGATGCACAAACACAGCAGTGTGAGTGCATATGCACCGCTGATGCACAAGCACAGTAGTATTAGTGGATACGCACTGCTGACAAACCCAGTAGTACGAGTGCATATGCACCGCTAATGCACAAACACAGGAGCACGAATGCACATGCGCTGATATTGCAAAAACTAATCGCCAAGCTGAAAGCTGAAACCTGCTGATATCAAATGACAACGCTGAGGTCACAGGTGGCGGCAAGGTAGAGCGCTGGACTCGCGAGCCGTCCGAGGCGGGACGTGAGTTCGGATCCCACACGGCGCTCTCACAATGCCTGCCTCTCAAGTTTCAGCTGTCAACTGGACAAGGTGTCGCGACTACCTGGACCGGGCCGGTGCAGTGACGGCACGCCAAACTCTCGGATGTGATCATGTCTTTGAAATGGATCCACACCATCGGCCAGGGTCCATGCAAGATGCTTTGCTTCTCGGCCTCGTTTGCCAATTAACCCTTGCCTGTAACAGCCTCGACTCCATGAAGCCAATGCACCGCGTATTCGGCCTACATTCTACGTAACACCGCTGATCGTCTGCTGTCAGTCGTGTGTCACATGCACTCTCCGGGCCTTTCACTCGACCTGTCAATCAATGCACCAAACATGTCACACCGTGGGGTGTCAGACACAAACTACACAGAGGACCTGCCACTCAACCGGTCAGTCCATGCACCCGACCGGTCACGCGGTGCTGATACAGAACGCACGGAGGAATCGTCACGTACGCGCGTCTACGCGGGGCGAGACAAGGCTGCATGGCAAGTGGCCAGTGTTGGCAGACACGTGACGGCAGGTGTCCTGAGCGGGCCTCGTCACGATACAACAGAGACGGCAGCCAGTCAGACACGTGACGGCAGGTGTCCTGAGCGGGCCTCGTCACGATACAACAGAGACGGCAGCCAGTCAGCGAGGGTCCCATCAACGGCACCTGCCCATGCCAGCAACAGCCAGTCAGGAAGGACTCATCAGCGGCATCAGCCCATACCAGCAACAGCCAGTCAGGAGGGCCTCATTAACGGCACCTGCCCACGCCAGCGACGGTCAGCCAGGAGGGCCTCAGGAGCGGCACCTGCCCACGCCAGCAACAGCCAGTCATGGGAGCCTCAGCAGCACCTGCCCATGCACAGGTGGTGCCAGATCACATTTCCTAATGATCCTTGCTTTTTCTCCCTTCTTTGCTGCCAGGCGCCAACTCCGTGTTGCCGCTTATCATCTGAATCTTTTAATATGACTTAGTGTCTTACTTGCCTTTGATCAAAGGCATGGATGCTCCTCATGTCAAAATTACAGTGATGATAAACCTTGTGCTTTCCGAATCAGTTGAAATCACGCCGTGTCAGTCATTCGACAGATAACAGTCTAAACCCGGCTCAGTTGGGTTTCAAAGTGCCTGCAAATTGGATTTTTCACCGGTCAACATTGAAGATGGTTAGACAAGCACTACGACAAGTAACACATACCATTGCCGCGCTGTACTTGCCCGATTGTCCACCCATCTTTCACGAAAATAGAAAGAACGTCATCGTATTCCCGAGAGAATACCATGCAATCCTCCGCACAATATTGTTTGATGAATTTAGCAAGTACCCAGCGAGCACATCGGGTGCGGCACAGTGAAGTGAACTCGTCACCAGAATACGCTGCTGAAAATCAGCAACGTGTGTATACTATCTGGCCTTTTTTTAAACTGTTCTAGTTTTCCCCCTTGTACCTACCTGGTGGTCACGAGAACGAGAACGAGAACATATTCGACTCCAGATTAATAAAAAAGGTAACTTCTTCTGGCCCGGGATGATCGAGCACGGCTTCGTCAGGAAGCGAACACACCAAGCAATCCATGTTGTCACAAGCTACTATGTACATTCGCTTGGATAGCAATGGCATTGGCTGAAAGTGAATGGCAACCGCCTGGAATTCAGCTTTAAGATCCGATTCCGCGCCTTCAAAACTTTCAGCGCCCGCCGTGCGGTATCTGACAGAGGATTACTGGACGTTTTTCACGTGAGATTACGGATGTGATGGAGCCCACTGATCACTATCGTACCGCTGTCATAACATGCAGAGCAACGCTGCCGTGCAGCTCGTCTGGCAGACTGCCGGCAGGGCTCTGCAGCCCGTCTGACAGACTGCCGGCAGGGCTCTGCAGCCCGTCTGACAGACTGCCGGCATGGCTCTGCAGTCCGTCTGACAGACTGTCTGCAGGGCTCTGCAGGGCTCTGCCGGCAGGGCTCTGTCTGGACAGACTGGCGGAATTTGGCGAACATATCGGTACGTTGGATAAGCGGTGGATATTCTACGATCTTAACCATTAGCCACACGGCATTAACTGGAAGTTGACATACAAATTGGCTACCTTCAACTCCGTATACATTTCAGCTGTTCCTACGCCCATGCCACGTGGTATTAAACGGAAGCGAAGGCGAATGGCGAAAGCCGAATGCCATGCTGCAGTCAGCGTATCGCAATGAGGGACCTGACTCGCTGGTTCGTCAATTTTTAAACTGGCTCCTCGTTTCAGGGCGGCTCGAGTGGTTGTAAACAGTACTCTGGCAAACGGGGGACGAGTAGTCTAGGGGTGAGTTGCCCGTCTCACAATCGAAAGATTGTTGGTTCGAGTCTCACCTGTCGCTACTCTTTGCCCGCGGCCAATCGGCGTGATAGATTGGCGACGTTACATGACTCAACGGTCGATGTGTCGTAAAACCAACAACCAACCAAGTACTCTGACAAACGGAAAGCGCCACATACGATACCTATATGTACTCATGATGAGACATAAGCAACGGCGAGTCTGCCGGGTCGTTGGTTGGTTGGTTATTGGTTTTACGACACGTCGACCGTTGAGTCATGTAGCGTCGCCAATCTCTCACGCCGATTGGTCGCGGGCGAAGAGTAGCGACAGGTGAGACTCGAACCCACAACCTTTCGATTGTGAGACGAGCATCTTACCCCTAGACCACTCGTCCCCCTCTGCCGGGTCGTTCACGAGTGTGCGATGCGCATGTCGCCGCCAACCTGTGACGCCATCGAATGGCCCGCCATCGCACGGAACCTACACTGTCACACAGCCCGCGGCAGTCTCCTTCCCCATGGACGGCATTCCAGACGTCTTCGCCGTGGCGTTTTCCCGACAGAACCCACCCTCGGGTATGCCTGCAATTTCTTCATTTGTGTTAAAATGACCAGCAGCAAGTTCAAAGTTCAACTCAATCGCCAGGAAAGGACGAAATGGACCCACGATGACAGCGCATCAGAGCATCGAACGTAATTCACGCAGAACTGACGCCAAGACCATCTATCAGCTGGCGCCTGAGTTTTCAAACTGGTAAAAAGGATCGAAGTGCATTGGGGAGCATACCACATAGGGTCACATGTAAAAAAATGAAATTATCGGCCGGATTATTTGGGCTTGGAGGCGCATCGACTGCTATGGTCATACAGCTATGGGCAGGACAAAGCCAACATGTGGAGGGGAAGTGCCCCTCAAAAAGCATACAAAGCTACGCCCCTTCCCCCAAAAACTTTGCGAATCTCAACATTACGAGAATTCCGTTCGAATGCCAACTTTGTGGCGGAAGGGATGGGGTAGCCTTTATTCCCACCCCGGGCATAAACGCTTAACTATAGGATACCAAAAGATATCGACACAAAGCTCATACCTGTCAGGATCTCTTCTAGCATTCTAACTGGGGGAAGGGGTCATCCCTTGTCATGGACGTGAATCCACTCCCCTCCCAGTCTGAAAATTCCTCATGACTTTAGCATTACTGGGAGGGGGATTCTGGTTGTCTCGGATGGTGGTCCCGCCGTCTCTAATGGTCCCCGGTCAAAATTATTTGGTAGAAGCCCTGGTGACTCACTCGCGAAGTTGAAATGCTAAACCCGTCCTGGACCAAACAGAAATGACGTCACAACGGCGTCACATTTCGCGATTTTCAGTCAGGTTCAGGTGAGTCGGTTGGTTGGTTGGTTATTGGTTTTACGACACGTCGACCGTTGAGTCATGTAGCGTCGCCAATCTCTCACGCCGATTGGTCGCGGGCGAAGAGTAGCGACAGGTGAGACTCGAACCCACAACCTTTCGATTGTGAGACGAGCATCTTACCCCTAGACCACTCGTCCCCTGGTTCAGGTGAGTCAACGCTATTTTGTTTCGTAAAGTTCATAGTATAAGATCACGAATGATATGAACTCCCTGCAGGGGCGGATACGGGGGGGCACACCAACGATACGTGCCCCCTCACACCCCATGGAAGGTGGCGGGTCCGAGCAACCCGAGGAAACCTTGTCTCACTCAGATAGAAAATTCGAAATGGTGGAGTACGCAAATCGAACAGACGCTCTCACATGAACATACATAAAATACTCCCAAAACGATCAGCAACAACCCATCTATCGAATCTTGTCACCTGCCGTTCGTCGGAGCCGGAACAAGTACGCTTCCCTTCATTCGTACGCCCACGTTCTCGTGCGCGCGCGCTGCGACGCCGTTCTCCAGGCGCACGACCCGGTCTTCTGCGCACAGACGGCCGGCCGGCTTGAGCGACGGCAGCAGAGTCACTCCGACACGAGCGAGTGTGTGCCAGTGCCACGAGTGTGCTCCAGTGCCACGAGTGTGTGCCAGTGCCACAGCAATTCAGATAAAGGTGGCCTTGTGCGAAGCGGGGAGCCACCCGGTATCCAACACAGCACGCCCGCTCGTAGAGGCGGTTCCCGGAATGCTGGCCGTGTCGGCCGGCCAGATGGTATCTGGAGTTCCGTGAACGTGGCCGGCTGACGTCGGTCCTGTCCGGCCCACACGTCCGCAGGCGGGACTCGCTGAACAAACCGGCCGTCCGCGTCAGTCCTGTCCGGCCCACACGTCCACTGCCAGGCCACTAGATAAAGGTGGCCTGGCAGGCGGGACTCGCTGAACAAAACGGCCGGCCGACGTCAGTCCTGTCCGGCCGACACGTCAGCAGGCGGGACTCACTGAACAAAACGGTCGGCCTGATGGTCCTGCCACGTCACAGGCGGGCCACGAACAAAACGGTCGGCCGACGTCGGTCCTGTCCGGCCCACACGTCAGCAGGCGGGACTCACTGAACAAAACCGGCCGTCCGACGTCAGTCCTGTCCGGCCCACACGTCCGCAGGCGGACACCCAGCTGTGGCGTGCCACTGAACAACACGAGAGCAACCGCCCCTGCCCCATTGTCAGTGGCGCAGGGGTCTCACACGAAGCTCATGCGTGACGACTCGCAGGCCTTAACATGCTCTATCCTTGCGCACCCTGACGACGTGTATTAACACAAGTCCACCCGCGGCGCAGAAATCGCTCCCCTGTCGCATTTGTCCGAAGCAAGTCGCTGGCGAAGGCCACCGAACAGTGCGCACTTGTTACTTTTTGACGGCACCTTTCCAAGCTTAAAGCGGCGGAACATGTCTGGAGCATGGAGCAGGGCAGCCTGCTAGTCTGGCCACGCCTTCTACCCATCGCCAGTGGCGGCGGCAATATCCTAGATATTAAAAAGGATAGCATATTGTGGAAACAGAGCAGAGGCGGGGACTAAAACCAAAACTGAACATGTGCTGGTATTTGCGGGAACAAGTACTGATAACTCAAGGTTCGAGCAGTCGGGACTCAGGGCTCGAATACCCGCAACTCCGACTCCAGTACTCGGAACCCAGAGTTTATGCGGCGAGCACCCAGGACTCAAGGCTCGAGTAGCCAGGATTCAGAGCCAGAGTACCCAGGTCTCAGAACTAGAATGCTCAGCGCTCGAGAACGCAGAACCCAGGACATCATCAGAACAATCGCCATTCGGATGACCCTACCACCCTCACCGCATCGCATCATCATAATGAATCATCAGGTGCTCTTTAAGCGCAAACATTCATCCATACCCGTCGAAGTCCGTGAGTCTCGCAGGTTCAGGTGTATTAGACCAGTCTGACAAAGTCAGTGTACCAGGAGATCGGTCTGTTAACAGTCCAATTATCGCGACATCACCAGATGTACCAGACCAGCCTGACAAAGTCTGTGTACCAGGATAACGGTCTGTCCGCAGTCCAGTTATCGCGACATCACCAGGAGATGTACCAGACCAGCCTGACAAAGTCTGTGTACCAGGATAACGGTCTGTCCGCAGTCCAGTTATCGCGACATCACCAGGAGATGTACCAGACCAGCCTGACACGGTCAGTGTACCGGGAGATCGGTCTGTTCACAGTCCAGTTATCGCGACATCTCCAGGAGATGTACCGGATCAGTCTGACAATCAGTCCACCGTCCAAGTATCACGACATCATCCGTTAACCGATATATCCACACCTAAACGGATGCGGCGTATACGAAAGCAGCTTTATGCAATCGTGCATCAGTCTCTCGCTCGTGAACGAAAGAGTAGATAGCAATCAGCGCGTGGCCCCTCCACAGTGTATGGAGATGTGGCCTCTCGGCCGCTACATGAGAGCGTAGCCTCTCAGCAGTGTATGAGAGTGTAGCCTCTCAGCGGTGTGTGAGTGTAGCATCTCAGCAGTGCACGAGGGTGTAGCCTCTCGGAAGTTGCATGAGAGTGTAGCCTCTCGGGCGGTGTATGAGAGCGTGTAGCCTCTCGTGGCAGCGTAGGAGAGGCGTATTGGAGTGTAGCCTCTCGGCGGCTGTATGAGAGCGTGTAGCCTCTCTGGGCTGAGCATGCGAATGCAACCTCTCAGCAGTGCATGAGGCGTAGCCTCTCGGGGCGGTGTATGAGAGTGCAGCCTCTCAGCAACGTATGGGAGTGTAGCCTCTCAGCAACGTATGGGAGTGTAGCCTCTCGCGGCGGCGGCGCACGAGAGCGTGGGGTGCGGGGCGGCGTACGATGGCCGCCGGCGGACGGGCCGCGATGCCGTCCGCGCCGTACGGCGAACCGGGCGGACGGCCGACCGGCACGCCATCGGCCAGTCACAGTCGGCCGGCCGCGGCTCGTTACACAACTGGAAACGGCACGCCGCCGGCCCGGCCCACCGGACCGCCGCCCGCGCCGCGATCGCCGCCGCTCTCATAGACACACGCGCGCTCCGCGGAACCGACTCTTGCCAACACTACACGGTATGGTGCCGGCTCTCACCAACCCTACAGCACTACACGGCATGGTGCCGGCTCTCACCGACAGCGTATAGCATGGTGCCAGCTCTCAACAACACTGCAGCACTACACGGCATGGTGCCGGGGACGAGTGGTCTAGGGGTAAGATGCTCGTCTCACAATCAAAGGATTGTGGGTTCGAGTCTCACCTGTCGCTACTCTTCGCCCGCGACCAATCGGCGTGAGAGATTGGCGACGCTATATGACTCAACGGTCGACGTGTCGTAAAAACCAATAACCAACCAACAGACTATCACCGACAGCATATATAATGGCACTGGCTCTCACCAACACTACAGCACTACACGGCATGGTGCCGGCTCTCACCGACAGCATGCAGCATGGCGCCGGCTCTCACCAATACCATACGGCATTGCGCCGGCTCTCACCAACACCTCTCCTCTGTACCTCGGAGTGGCTCTGTACTCTGTACCTCTGTATTACATGGCGCCGGCTCTCACCAACACCTCTCCTCTGTACCTCGGAGTGGCTCTGTACTCTGTACCTCTGTATTACATTGCGCCGGCTCTCACCAACACCTCTCCTCTGTACCTCGGAGTGGCTCTGTACTCTGTACCTCTGTATTACATTGCGCCGGCTCTCACCAACACCTCTCCTCTGTACCTCGGAGTGGCTCTGTACTCTGTACCTCTGTATTACATGGCGCCGGCTCTCACCAACACCTCTCCTCTGTACCTCGGAGTGGCTCTGTACTCTGTACCTCTGTATTACATTGCGCCGGCTCTCACCAACACCTCTCCTCTGTACCTCGGAGTGGCTCTGTACTCTGTACCTCTGTATTACATGGCGCCGACTCTCACCAACACCATGCAGCATGGCGCTGGCTCTCACCAACACCATACAGCGTGATGCTGGCCCTCACCAACACCACACGACACCGGCTCTCACTAACACTGAACATCATAATGTCTACCAACAATAAACATCACGACTGGTCTAAAAATTGTGAGCCAAAGTCGGCACCACACTAGCGCCTGACCCATAAAACTAGCGCCTGACCCCTGACCACTACACAGCTGCCGCTATAATGCTGCGACTACGCCAGGCGCTACTCGCCGTAAATCAACCACAATCAACAAAACGAAGCGTTCAGCCGCTTCAACTCCATTCATGTTCCGCTCACCTCAAGTGCACCTCACGTGCTTCGCCGACGTTTTCGGAGCAACATCCATGCCCAGCTACTCAATAAAAAGAGAACTGCGACTATTGAGCCGTAATGCGCTGAACAGATTCGTATCGTCCTGCAAAAGCAAAACTCTGCCACCGTGCATCCAGGTTTCATGAAACATTGAAGTGGTGAACAGTAACATTCCAAGGCTGAGCCAAAACACCTTAACAAAACCGCTTTTTTGTTGAAATTCAGCATTTTCCCATACAATGTTCACCTTCTATGTTTACTCCGAGCCTAAGATTCAATGTTTGCTGAGGGCTTCATCAATTACAATAGGTAGATTTTAGGCATTTACAGACGATAAGCGCAAATAGGAAAACCAGCGTTAATTTGCTTGACGCTCGAGTGATCCAGGGAGCCAAGAACGACGTCCAGGGTGGAAGAAAAACATGTTGACGTCATTACCTTCCATACAACACCTAAATATGTTCATTGACGGTTGGGAGAGGGGCAGCTGCCCTGCTCCCATTCCTATGGATGTTCTCTCACTCTACCAGTGACCGTTGTCAAGCGTCAGTGGTGTAACCGACGCCCCACACTCAGCTTGGATAATTTTCGTTGCCGTCGTCACTCGATCGAAATGTACACGAGATCAAAACGCAGTACTTCGTCTCCTTCAAGTGTCTTAGATTATTTGGTTGGTTATTTGGGTTTAGGGGCGCATCGACTGCGATGGTCATACAGCGCCCATCTTAGATTATTTAATCACTGGGATAAAGCATTGCTTGCGCTGCTGTTCGCCGTGGGCTGATGCTACCCCGTGCGACGGCTTACAGCGGGCTTAGTTCTCCGAACCTGCCACGCACTAAATGCTTGACTTCAGCTGCGCAGCCGTCGGCCGTCGAAAGTGTCGACTTGGAGCCGGCCCGGCTCCGGCCCGCTCCGGTCCGGCTCCGGCCCGGCTCCGGCCCGGCTCCGGCCCGGCTCCGGCCCGGCTCCGGCCGCTGGCGCGTGCAGGTGAGCGCGCAACACGCTCTCAACCGCCCGGACGTGCATCTGCCGCCGCAAATTAACATCTGCCGCAGAGAAAACGAACTCGGAACGGTAACAGTCAGGGGGCGTCGTACAACTCTGACGACGGGCAGTCAGCCTACCGACTCGGGTAACGGCTGCAAGTTCATTCACCTCAGCGCAGAGATATCGAACACCGACCGTTGTAGTGCGACGCTTGTTCTTCTCTCGGTCACCCAAGGTTAACGAATTGCGTCTCGTTGAAGAGGCGGCTTTCCAAACTAGACGACTCCCCATGGATTTGCAGTCGGCCACCTGGACTTCGAACAATGATATTCATTGAAAACTTGAGCTGGAAAATGTTGTAGCCATGCTATCCATCTTACATACAAATATACGTAGCTGACCCACTAGAATGATCAACATATCACATCAAAACGAAAATGCATAACAATTCAAAAATAGTAGCACATAACATAACTAACCAGCTTTTCATTTTCCTCCCCCCACCATGAGATTTCACTTCATCTTGCCTCACACGCCTGATTTGACGCAACATTTGGATGGAAAAGTAACCATTTGCACACCGCTCGCTGTCCAATAAAGACGACACCAAGGCTGGCAAGCCCAGAGTCGAATACGATGCGGCCTCACCGGTGCCACGACCTCATCTGTCTGCATCCAGCTCAAATGGTGATGGTGTTGTCCACCGGCTTAATCTGCCGCGGGCTGGAAGGGGCTGCCCCCCCCCCCCCCACCACCACCACCACCCCCTCCTCTGCTTTTCATGAAAGCACCCAACCAATGGGCTTTGCACCATTAAGTGAACACCCACGGTACCTCGTGACAAGGCATGCAGTTCCAAGTCATGCCGTTAGTTAGTTGTTTTATGCCGGTGTTGTTGTTTATGCCGTTGTTGGTAGTTAGTTAGTTATTGGGGTTTTTCAGGGCGCCAAAAGGCATGCAGTGGCGACGCCTTCAACACAAAACAGCGAGGTCATCGGCCAGGACGTGTGTGGCAACACACAATGTTGCGGGCAACAGGTGCATGGGGTGGAGTGGCACATGGGTTGGGTTGGTACATGGGTTGGGTTGGTACATGGGTTGGGTTGGTACACGGGTTGGGTTGGTACATGGATTGGGTTGGTACATGGGTTGGGTTGGTGCGTGGGCTGGGTTGGTACATGGATTGGGTTGGTACATGGGTTGGGTTGGTGCGTGGGTTGGGTTGGTACATGGGATGGGTTGGTACATGGGTTGGGTTGGTGCGTGGGTTGGGTTGGTACATGGGTTGTGTTGGTACATGGGTTGTGGTTGGTACATGGGTTGGGTTGGTACATGGGTTGTGTTGGTACATGGGTTGTGTTGGTACATGGGTTGTGTTGGTACATGCATTGGGTTGGTGCGTGGGCTGGGTTGGTACATGGATTGGGTTGGTACATGGGTTGGGTTGGTGCGTGGGTTGGGTTGGTACATGGGATGGGTTGGTACATGGGTTGGGTTAGTGCGTGGGTTGGGTTGGTACGTGGGTTTGGTTGGTACATGGATTGGGTTGGTGCGTGGGTTGGGTTGGTACATGGGTTGTGTTGGTACATGGTTTGTGTTGGTACATGCATTGGGTTGGTGCGTGGGTTGGGTTGGTACATGGGTTGGGTTGGTGCGTGGGTTGGGTTGGTATATGAGCTGGGTTGGTACATGGGTTGGGTTGGTGGTTGGTTCGTTGGTTATTGGTTTTTTACGACACATCGACCGTTGAGTCATGTAGCGTCGCCAATCTCTCACGCCGATTGGTCGCGGGCGAAGAGTAGCGACAGGTGAGACTCGAACCCACAACCTTTCGATTGTGAGACGAGCATCTTACCCCTGGACTATTCATCAGGGTCACTTCCAAGGAATTCATACTTGCGTAACGGGCCGCAACAATTGGCGGATGCGAGACCACCATCCGAGGACACCCGACCGTGGGACCACTATCCGAAGACACCCGACCGTGGGACCACCATCCGAGGACACCCGACTGCGGGACCACTATCCGAGGACACCAGACTGCGAGACAGACCACCATCCGAGGACACCCGACTGCGAGACAGACCACCATCCGAGGACACCCGACTGCGGGACCACTATCCGAGGACATCCGACTGCGAGACCACCATCCGAGGACACCCGACTGATGGACCACCATCCGAGGACACCCGACTGCGGGACCACCATCCGAGGACACCCGACTGTGGGACCACCATCCGAGGACACCCGACCGTGGAACCACTATCCGAGGACACCCGACCGTGGGACCACTATTCGAAGACACCTGACTGCAGGACCACTATCCGAGGACACCCGACTGTGGAACCACTATCCGAGGACACCCGACTGCGGGACCACTATCCGAGGACACCAGACTGCGAGACAGACCACCATCCGAGGACACCCGACTGCGAGACCACCATCCGAGGACACCCAACCGGGGACCACCATCTGAGGACGCCCGACTGTGGAACCCTTATCCGAGGACACCCGACTGCGGGACCACCATCCGAGGATACCCGACTGCGAGACCACCATCCGAGGACACCCAACCGGGGACCACCATCCGAGGACGCCCGACTGTGGAACCCTTATCCGAGGACACCCGACTGTGGGACCACTATCCGAGGACACCCGACTGTGAGACCACCATCCGAGGACCCCGACTGTTGGACCACCATCCGAGGACACCCGACTGCGGGACCACCATCCGAGGACACCCGACTGAGGGACCACCATCCGAGGACACCCGACTGTGGAAACACTATCCGAGGACACCCGACTGCGAGACCACCATCCGAGGACACCAGACTGCGAGACAGACCACCATCCGAGGACACCAGACTATGGAACCACTATCCGAGGACACCCGACTGCGAGACCACCATCCGAGGACACCCGACTGCGAGACCACCATCAGGACACCCAAATCCGGGCCCCCAGTACTGCTAAAGTAATGGGGAGTTATCACTGACTGGGTGGGTACACAGCCCCCAGCCCCAGCCCTCAGCTAATATCCCCAAGCCCCAGTCCTCAGCTAATATCCCCCAGCCCCAGCTACTATCCCCAGCCCTCAGCTAATATCCCCTGCCCCCAGCCTTCAGCTAACATCCTATAGGAGGCCTTACACTTTCCTCCAACAGGGCCTGAAATAGCGCATCACATCTGGCTACCGCGTGTGACGAACTGAACATGTCCTGTTGTCGAAGGCCGCCCACGTGCCGGCCATCGTCAGTCTGTGACGGACAAGGACAAGTGGGCTCGTGCCGGCCATCATCAGTCTGTGACGGACAAGGACCGGCGCAGGCGGGTGGGCTGGTGCCGGCCATCATCAGTCTGTGACGGACAAGGACAAGTGGGCTCGTGCCGGCCATCATCAGTCTGTGACGGACAAGGACCAGCGCAGGCGGGTGGGCTCGTGCCGGCCATCATCAGTCTGTGACGGACAAGGACCGGCGCAGGCGGGTGGGCTGGTGCCGGCCATCATCAGTCTGTGACGGACAAGGACCGGCGCAGGCGGGTGGGCTGGTGCCGGCCATCATCAGTCTGTGACGGACAAGGACAGGCGCAGGCGGGTGGGCTGGTGCCGGCCATCATCAGTCTGTGACGGACAAGGACCAGTGGGCTGGTGCCGGCCATCATCAGTCTGTGACGGACAAGGACAAGTGGGATCCTGCCGGCCATCATCAGTCTGTAACGGACAAGGGTAGGCGCACGCGGATGGGCTCGTGCCGGCCATCATCAGTCTGTGACGGACAAGGACCAGCGCAGGCGGGTGGGCTGGTGCCGGCCATCATCAGTCCGTGACGGACAAGGACCGGCGCAGGCGGGTGGGCTGGTGCCGGCCATCATCAGTCTGTGACGGACAAGGACCGGCGCAGGCGGGTGGGCTGGTGCCGGCCATCATCAGTCTGTGACGGACAAGGACAAGTGGGCTCGTGCCGGCCATCATCAGTCTGTGACGGACAAGGACCAGCGCAGGCGGGTGGGCTCGTGCCGGCCATCATCAGTCTGTGACGGACAAGGACAGGCGCAGGCGGGTGGGCTGGTGCCGGCCATCATCAGTCTGTGACGGACAAGGACCAGCGCAGGCGGGTGGGCTGGTGCCGGCCATCATCAGTCTGTGACGGACAAGGACAGGCGCAGGCGGGTGGGCTGGTGCCGGCCATCGTCAGTCTGTGACGGACAAGGACAAGTGGGCTCGTGCCGGCCATCATCAGTCTGTGACAGACAAGGACAAGTGGGATCCTGCCGGCCATCATCAGTCTGTAACGGACAAGGGTAGGCGCACGCGGATGGGCTCGTGCCGGCCATCATCAGTCTGTGACGGACAAGGACCAGCGCAGGCGGGTGGGCTGGTGCCGGCCATCATCAGTCCGTGACGGACAAGGACCGGCGCAGGCGGGTGGGCTGGTGCCGGCCATCATCAGTCTGTGACGGACAAGGACCGGCGCAGGCGGGTGGGCTGGTGCCGGCCATCATCAGTCTGTGACGGACAAGGACAGGCGCAGGCGGGTGGGCTGGTGCCGGCCATCATCAGTCTGTGACGGACAAGGACCAGCGCAGGCGGGTGGGCTGGTGCCGGCCATCATCAGTCTGTGACGGACAAGGACAGGCGCAGGCGGGTGGGCTGGTGCCGGCCATCATCAGTCTGTGACGGACAAGGACAGGCGCAGGCGGGTGTGCTGTGGTGGAAGCGTCAGTCGGGGAACGGCTGATGACCACCCGGCTGGCTGTCGGCAGGCCTGTCGAATACGCAGAAACTGGCCGTGGACGATCGCACGTCGTCACACATCGGGATGGAAGAAGTCTCACGCTTGGCGGCGAAACTGCACGTCAAGCTGGGTGTGCAGTTGTTACGAGCGGCCAATCGAACACACAGGCCACGACTAAGCGTCGTTCGGCCGTGATCCGGGCGACAAGCGTGATCACCTGACAAAACTATCCGGCCGACCACATGGACGGTCTCGGCGCAGTGCGCCTCAGTGTACACTGGCGGGGACCGCCTCCAGTGGATGGAGTCGACAGGGCTTCTGCACGGCCAGGGAATCAAGTGGACTCGACGGGGACCGCCTCCAGTGGATGGAGTCGGCAGACCTTCTGCACGACCTGGGAATCAAGTGGACTCGACGGGGACCGCCTCCAATGGATGGAGTCGGCAGGCCTTCTGCACGGCCAGCAGGGAATCAGGTGGACTCGACGGGGACCGCCTCCAGTGGATGGAGTCGGCAGGCCTTCTGCACGGCCAGGGAATCAAGTGGACTCGACGGGGACCGCCTCCAGTGGATGGAGTCGACAGGGCTTCTGCACGGCCAGGGAATCAAGTGGACTCGACGGGGACCGCCTCCAGTGGATGGAGTCGGCAGACCTTCTGCACGACCTGGGAATCAAGTGGACTCGACGGGGACCGCCTCCAGTGGATGGAGTCGGCAGGCCTTCTGCACGACCTGAGAATCAGGTGGACTCGGCTTTGCCGGAAATGGGGCGAAGCTAGCGGAGGGTGATGTAACCTCTTCTTGTTGATTTTCTGATGATTTCGGCCACGAGGTGAACTTCAGCTTCCCCATCGGGTTGCACATGCCTTCCGGACTTCTGCCTTCACTCCGTTGCATTCAAACGCGCGGCTGAGCAGGGCTTTCCCTGTTTCCTGGCACTCGGTTTGCTGGCTCACGGGCCACAAAACAATACCAAGTTGCAGAAGGCCCGACCGTTATCTTTCGCCATTTAGGTTGCAGGCTTGCGAGCGCAACACGAACTTCCTTAGCATCGATCGTGTGAACCCAGTTTGACCTTGCCATGGGTCACTACATAGGAAGCGCATTGTCGTTTCAGGACTACCATCCAATCAGAATTATATCAGCATGCACGTACCTACTGAGAGCACAACCAGATTCATGTCTGGTCAATTTTGCTCCACCTGGCATCTAATTGTTACTCGTCATGACCTTGTTCAATCCAATTTAGGTCAACGACATTGGCGCCTGCAATAGGCAGGCGGAGGAATGACTGCGTGTTGCAAGCCGCCAATATCAATGCCAGCCAGTCGTGTCAGCGTCGGCGAATGGTACGTTGCAAGCACGCTCATTCTGTACCAGTCCTCTCACGTCAAACATAGCTCACATGCACCAACACCTCCTCCACACACCACCAGGACTCCCGACACATCGAGTACCGATACCTTCTCCACACACCACCAGGACTACAGACATATCGAGTTGCAATACCTCCTCCACACGCCACCAGGACTCCAGACATATCGAGTACCGATACCTCCCCCACACACCACCAGGACTTCCGCATATCGAGTACCGATACCTCCACACATCACCAGAACTCCCGACATATCGAGTACCGATACCTCCACACATCACCAGGACTCCCGACATATCGAGTACCGATACCTCCACACATCACCAGGACTCCCGACATATCGAGTACCGATACCTCCACACATCACCAGGACTCCCGACATATCGAGTACCGATACCTCGTCCATACACCTCCAGGACTCCCGACATACCAGGTACCGCACCTCATGCACACACCACCAGGATTCCCGACATACCGAGTACCGCCACCTTCTCCACACACCACCAGGACACCCAAAATATCGAGTCCCGCCACCTCCTCCACACACCAAAGCCACAACTCCCAAGACACGACACCTCCTCCACACACCAAAGCCCGGCCTGCCGAGACACGACACCTCCACACACCAAAGCCCGACCTCCCGGGACACGACACCTCCTCCACACACCAAAGCCCGGCCTGCCGAGACACGACACTTCCCACACACCAAAGCCCTGGACACGACACCTCACACCAAAGCCACAACTCCCGAAGACACGACACCTCCTCCACACACACCAAAATTGGAGACCCTAAACCCGAGTAACGCCACACCTCCTCCACACACCAAAGCCCGGCCTCCCGAGACACGACACCCCTCAGCCAACCCCCCACCCGGCCTCCGAGACACGACACCCGCCGGCCCACCGCCCCGCGTTCCGGGGTCACCCAACACGCAAACACACGCGAGCGAGAGGTGAGCAGGTGACACTGGTGACCAGGCTGACAGCACACCCGAACAGGTGACAGTGTCGGCCGGCCGGGGCCGTTCGGCGAACGCGCCGCCGGCCGACAGGCGTCCCGCGGACGGCCGTGTTTCGCCGAACGACATAACGAGCCGGCCCGGCAGACGGCTGCGATACTATTGCCCGGCGAACGGCTGCGATACTATTGCTCGGCGTGCGGCACTGTGGTGGGCAGCCGGCGCAACGGCGACAGCCGGGTCAGACGCGAACTCCCGGCCGATGTCGTCAGCTCGTGTGCAGCGCTCGTCGTCCACATCATCAACATCATCATCATCATCATCATCATCATCATCATCATCATCAACAGCTCGTCGGGCGGACAGCGAATTCGCACGCCGTGTCGCCGGCATCGAGGCGCAGGGTTGCTTCTTGTCGTCAATTCGTGCTTTGGCTGGGAATGAGCTTCAACTCAGGAGAGGAGAGGCGGGAGAGGCCCGAAGACACGAAAGCGTCCATCTACCCGGTCGCCAATCTCGGCGCGCCAGAACAAATTGAGGAGCGGCCAGCCTCCGACCGACGAAACAATAGACAGCGCTACGAGTTCTGGGAATTCGATAATTGGTCTGGCTAATGACAAGGACGCACACGTCCCGAGCGGGCAATTACCGCGCCGGACGGACTGCAGCGTTATTGAAGCCGGCGCCAAATGACACCCGCCGCGGTAATTCATGGTACACGCTTAGTGTTCACAGCCACGCCACGCTCACCGCCAACAGAGACGGTCACCTGGGCTCACCGCCAACAGGGACGGTCACCTGGGCTCGCCGCCAACAGAGACGGTCACCTGGGCTCACCGCCAACAGAGACGGTCACCTGGGCTCACCGCCAACAGACGGTCACCAGCAGGTTCGGACACGGGTTCTGGCGAATTTCTTATACAAAAGGGTGAGATTAAGGTCGAGAAGCCTTCTCCCCGATCCAAGGACACCATTGCCGAGCTAGTGATACGAGGAAAGAACCGATGGCCTACGTTCGATAACGGCCTAGGAGACACAGGACACAGCTTTCGGCCTCATTTCGTGCCGAACATTGGGTCGTTTCATTTTCGCTGTGCAAAAATCAATCTCCACCAGAACGCAAGCCCACGCCTTCGCAATCTGCCGAGCGACACGCGACAGCCTTCACGAGCATGCGGAGAGGAGGCGCCGCGAGCGGCACCGAAGCACGACGGACCGAGCGCGCCGGCCGGCGACCGGCGGTGGCGGGAAAGCCGCACGGTGGTGGCGGGAAAGCCGCGCGCGCAGTGACCGCGCGGCCACAGTCGCCGACCGACCGACCGGTCGCTCGGTCGCTCGCTCGGTCGGTCACTCGGTCGGTCGGTCGGTCGGTCGCTCGCTCGCTCGCTCGGTCGGTCACTCGGTCGGTCGGTCGGTCGGTCGCTCGCTCGCTCGCTCGCTCGCTCGGTCGGCCGGTCGGTCGGCCACTCGGTCGGTCGGTCGGTCGTCGGGACGGCTTCGCCGGAACGCGCGCCGATAAGGCCGTCCATGACAAGAGGTCGTCAGCGTGCCGGCGCCGAACACAAGTCGGCGCAGACCGGCCGCTCAGAGACAAAGGCGGCGCGGCCGCCGTTTCCGCGTAACGCGACCGCGCCGCCCGCCGCCGGGCCGCGGCCTCACCGCGTCGACGCAGCGCCATCGGCGCCACTTTGAGTGGTCTCTGCCGCCGCCGCTGCAGTTAAAACAATGGCCACTCGCCGTCAGCGCCAGGTGCAAGCCCGGGTGACGTGGATCGGGTTCGGGCCGTTGTATTTGGAGAACGGGCCCTTGGCACAGCGGGACGACGGGGTCAGCTTTTTGTCGCCTGGTACACGTGGGGAGGCGGATTTGTGTCCAAACTCGGAAATTAAGGCGCTAAGCGGCACGTGACGAGACGGATTGCGGACACCTTGAGTGCGATTTTCTATCGTGTTATTTCGATATCCGATTACTTATGGCTAGTGGCACAGCAGCTGTCCCAAAGTTAGGAGTGCAACAGCCATTTTGAATGCGAGTCCTTCCATGCAACTGCAACGCCCATAGGGTCAGTGCCAAACTCGTCCAAAGTGAGAGACCGATGACCCCCCCCCCGCGTTCCTACGCCCATGCTTATGGCATCGCTTTCCTGCTTGGGCAAGGGACATAACGTAAAATGAATATGAGTCCCTTCACTTTCAGGTCTATATTACTATCTGGCTCCCATATGCAGCTGGCATTGTGAATTGTTTGATTATTCAAGCTCGGGTCTAAACTCCAGGCCAAATCCAAGAGTACTCATGCTGTGTATCAGTGAAATTGGTGAAAGTTTGAAATACTAGACAAAGAGGTACCTATGCCTTATTCTTCGCTGCCTACTTTGCTTCAGTTAGCACATTCAGCATACGCCCATAATGGCGTTCAATGTAGCTTGCCATAGTTTAAAATGGTAACTAGCTTTACCTGTGCCGTGCAAATGAACAATAAGTGCAGAAGCTTCAACGTTCCAGAATCTGATGGCAATGAATGGAGCTCTTCAAGTCTGGTACGCTTGCTGATCAATATGCCATACTAAAATTCTCCACGCTGACCAAGGCAATGCAGTCACCAAAAACACATTAAACATACACTACAAACATTATACTACAAAAGCTCAAATCGGCACCAGGAAGCACCTGGTGAAATGGTAGCACTAAGCATGGAATGCTTAGTGCTGAGATGAGAACTGCAACAAAATGTTGAAATCCTGATACCCTGCAAGCTGATTTGTGTCTAGGTATACCTCAACGTAATTGTAGGTTTGAATATTTAACATCAAGAAAGATGAATTTGTTTCTTCTGTCTAAACATACAGATAAAAATAATTATAGAACATTCAACATCAACTACACCTTTGACGTTCTCTTTCATTATATTCTGAAGATCAAAATATACTGAACTGAAGATAAAATAATTGGTGGAATAACCTAGTTTTTTTATATTCACATGTGATCTACTAAGTACCTGAGATTCATGCAGGCACAGTGTTAAAATAATGGTTTTTCGTTAGGTGTGAGATGACGAAACGAATACAGCTGTCGAAATTTTGTCATGAAGGCATGCCAATTAAAATATCGTTTTAGTTCTTGAAACTCAACTTGAGCCAACAGTGCACCCCTAAGTCAATATTTCCTGTTCAATTTGTGCGATATCTAATATACGGATACATATGCTAACGATAACGATTGCAATACCATGGCAGTAGCAGATTGCATTATTTAACAGACCACATGCTAGGGGTCGGTACTGGGGCCACTATTGTTCATTATATATGTGAATAGCATTGAATGTGGCCTTAGCAGTAAGGTTTTGAAATTTGCTGATGATTTGAAGATCTTTAGGGCATTAACAGGGAACAATGAGCAGGTTTTGCTGCAGAAAGACTTAGACGAGCTAGTGAAGTGGTCCGAAAAATGGCAAATGAGGTTTAATTTTGATAAGTGCAAAGTCATGCATGTAGGTAGGCAGCATATGAAGGCTCCATACTTGATGGGTGGCCAAGTACTATCTGTGACTCAGCAGGAGAAGGACTTAGGTGTTATTTTGAACACAAAATTGGGGGCATCAGAACAGACCAAAGAAGCCAGGAAGAAGGCACTAAGAATGCTTGGGGCAATACAGAGGAATGTGTCATACAAAAGTGAGGAGGTCATCAGGAAGCTTTACTGTGCATATGTCAGGCCGCATTTTGAATACTGTGTACAAGCTTGGTCCCCTAGTTATGAGAAAGATTGTTCGCTTTTAGAGAGAGTACAAAAGAGGGCAACAAAAATGATTAATGGTATAGGCAACCTGGCATATGAGGAAAGACTGAAGAAATTGAATATGTTTTCACTTAGATATAGAAGGCTGAGAGGAGATCTCATCGAGGTTTTTAAATTTGTTCATGGTCAGGAACAGGGATATCTCAGGGAAATGTTTGAATTTAACAGAAATGATGCAATTAGAGGTCATCAATTCAAAATTAAAGTTAATCACAGCAGGACAAGGTTAAGACAGTCTTTCTTCCCCAACAGGGTAGTAGAACACTGGAACCAGCTGCCAGGAACTATTGTCAGTAGCAACACACTGACCATCTTTAAAAACGGCATAGACAATCATTATCAGACTAGGGGGATTGTTTTTCTGTATTCCAGGGAGGGTTGATCAACAGGGAGGAGTTGGGAGTTGGGAGGAGTTTGTAATTGTTGAGTGTGTTATGCAATAGCAAGTGAGTCGCTTATTAAGTCTAAACGCTTTATAACTTTATATAGGGTGTGAACTTTATATAGCAGTGGATTCAGCACCTTCCTTCGGGATGTGATACTGATGAGATTGTCTATGGTAGCACAATGGGTATGATGGGAGGAGTTTGTAATTGTTCAGTGTATTATGCAATAGCAAGTGAGTCTCTTATTAAGTCTGAACGCTTTATGAATTTGTGTGGGATGTGCCTAGCAGTGGATTCGGCACCTTCCTTCGGGATGTGATGCTGATGAGATTGTCTATGGTGGCACGATGAGTATGATGGGAGGAGCTTGTGATTGTTGAGGGTGTTATGCGGTAGCAAGTGAGTGGTGCTGGATAGGCTGGGATATATAGCTTCCTAGGAACTTTGGATAGGGGATTGATTGGGGTGGGAGTATGTACATTTCTAGTACTTTTTCTAGATAGGCTTAACCCAGATGGGCCCCTGTGGCTCTTATTAAGCCTTAATACTTTATGACTTTATGACTTTATAACCTCTGTACCTGGAATTGTGCTACGAGATGCTTGTGTATCGCAATCCGTAATGGTGAGCATAAGCATGATACTTTTACACGACCTACTCAGAAACGAGTGATGGAGATTTCATAATCACGCATCCGCAAGCACGATGTCGATACTTCCATGGGAAGGATGTCTATTCAGTGCTCAGAAAGTGGTATATTCCACCCTGTTTCACGAATAATGTATCACTGTGCAGGCAACACTTTTGCGTATACAATGTCAAATGTAGATTGCTGCACATATTCTACTATACGAATAGCATTCCGAGTTTTAGCCAGTTTTAGTTCGCTAATTTTAGCCGATTTTCACCGTCCTGAACCAGCTTTAGTCACTGGCATGGCTAGAACGAGTTTTTTTGGCTTACTATTTGCTAACTCTCTTCAAGCTTAAGTTAATATTATTTAGGTTTAATTGTATGCTCCATCGCAATATCTAAGCATTTGTATACTTATTCGACGACAAACCGTAACTTCATTTGGACGCATTGAGGAGGGGAGGGGAGGGGAGGGGAGGCAGCAGGGCGTGCTGAGATAACCATACAACAGGAAGTAGCTCAATGACTGTAGACTGCCAGGCAGGCAACCAGCCAGGCAGGCAACCAGCCAGGCAGGCATCCAGCCAGACAGGCAGGCAGACAGGCAGGCATGCACCGACGCGAACACACAATGGCAATACATCAGACGGGCACCGGCAGAATACAGTAGGCTCAGTTGGAATACCTCGTCCGACCACGGGCTCAGTTGGAATACCTCGTACGACCACGGGCTCAGTTGGAATACCTCGTACGACCACGGGCTCAGTTGGAATACCTCGTCCGATCACGGGCTCAGTTGGAATAACTCGTCCGATCACGGGCTCAGTTGGAATACCTCGTCCGACCACGACCATAAAGCGGTGACTATAAAAAAAAGTGCACGAACACAGTTACAATGGCAAACATGATGCAAGCTCACACAACCCAGCGAATGTTGCCACACGGACAGTATACAAATGCGTATTTTGAGGCCAGGCAGAGTTAAATCCTCACCCAATTTGGGCCCGGGAACTACAGCGGTAGGGCAGTGCTGGCTTTCTTTGTTGTGCCCACTGGATCGTAAAGCGTGTCTGTCGAGGGCTGGACAGAGAAGTATTGGATCTGCGTGCAACTCGTGTACAAATGTTGTCGCGCACTGTTACAACCAGGCCGAGCTGTACATCGAGCACACAAGTAGAGTTCCACCGTGTGGAATTCAGTGGCGCTTGTACAAGTAAACAACTTAAAAGGCATGACCAGTCGATATACCGGTATATTGACTATATACTAGACAAGACTATATATACTATACTACATATAATATACTATATATAATATACTATATATAATATACTATATATAATATACTATATATAATACACTATATACTATATATAACACTATATGCTATATATAATATACTATATACTATATATAGATAGCCAGTTTGCTAAACACTTTGTATACAAACAGAAGATTCGCCTGGCATAGAGGGACGGCATGCCTAGCAAGCTGAACTGGTTGTCATAGTTCCTGCGACTGCAGTGGATCATGGCCCGGGCTGTGAGTCATCCGAAATGAGAACTTCCGTTGGATCGGCCCAACGGCTCCAGAGCACATTGAGCTTCGCCGACCCAAATTACCAGGACCCGGGGCGCACAATAGCCGTTTGTGCAGGCAGAATCGCCTTTCTGTTGAATCTGCAGGGTGGGATGGCCGACTGGAAAGTCCTCATCAACCCTCGCCGGGGGCTCTTCAGACCCCTCAGGATTTTCCGGGATAACGGGCGAATGAGCAGACACAGACGCGAAACTTTCAACAGCTTTCTATACATCTGCTTTGCGTATCTCCCACTAACTTCAGGCCGAAGTCATCAAAGGGCATTGGCCTAGGACGGGTTATAGAGAGTAATGTTCCAGTTCGTCCACGTGCGGCCATTCAGAGTAGTTGCAACATATCGATACCAAACTCATATCATAACGCTCTTTCACCAAGATGAACAATCTGCTCCACCGAAATTTAACTGAGGCCAATGTTACTGACCTGGAGGTCAGGTCAATCTACGCATTAAAAATTACATTGAGTGGAAAAGTTGAATTTAGTGGAAAGTTCTTTTACATAGATAATGATAAAGA
This sequence comes from Ashinkailepas kermadecensis, assembly GCA_034440615.1. NCBI lineage: Eukaryota > Metazoa > Arthropoda > Thecostraca > Neolepadidae > Ashinkailepas > Ashinkailepas kermadecensis. Next base: position 114,630 of record JAOTOM010004706.1, on the reverse strand, counting down.
GCATGACATAAGCATACTGGCTTAGAATATGTGTGAAAGGTCAATAACATAAGGTCAGGTCAATAACATATCATGTATATTCTACACAATGTCCTCGTATACAAAATGCTGTTGTTCTACGTGAATCTGAATTATATTTCAGCGCCGCCCAAGTAGTACGACATGACATTGGATGGCCAACCAATTGCCTGAGATGACACGACATCGTGTGATCTGACCTTAATTGACTATATTTGACCTTTCTTCGAAATGACATTGTAAGCAGTGCACACTTAGGCGAAGGCCGAAGCGAGCGTTTTATCAATTTATACATTGCACCAGCGTGGCCTGAGGTCAGACCATGAGGCCAGAAGCAGGGCAGCTCACAAAGATGTTTCAGTATTATATCATTTCTTTTTGGAACACAATATGCATACTTTAAAAGTGGTGTAGCGGGAATATTCAAGCTTGTACTTCCTTGACCCGACCATACGGCGTGACCTGACCTGACCTTAGGATTTTCCGATATCAAGCAAAGGCACACATCTTGGCTGAGTCCGAGACAATCAAGTCGATTTTTCCGTTCCAAAGATAAGGGCCATGTCACTGGTTTGACCCATTATGAACTTTAGCAACCACAGCATCGCAGAAAATTGAGTAGCAAGCTATGACATGACCTCCCTCCAGGCTATACTGGCCTGCCAATGACGATTCCTCTCTGTCTCTAACGTGCACAGTTTGGAAGCTGATTTTGAGCCCTCATTAACACCCGACATGCGTTTCTCCTGTTTTGACCCTATTTACTATGACCAATATAAATATATTCAACTATCTTTATTCTTGAAAACAAAAGTGTCGAATGAACACAATGTCTGTCTTTTGAAAACCATTTCAAGGGAAATAAGCCGAGGTCCGTATATAGACAAAATATGACTTCTTTATTATCGGTCAAAATGAAAATATAAGGCATGCTTTAGATTCTTCATGACCAGAGCTTTCCAAATGTGTTTTCCCGTTCGCCACCAGCGGACGACTGCACGTGGCACGGGAACCAATAGCGCTTGCCTCGTAACCCTGCGTTCTCGGGGTTGAATCCCGCCAGCTGCTTGGAATTTTGGCTTTCCAGCGCCATTCGCCCGACGGCCCGACGGAGTGGCTGCCGTACACAGCAGCCATTCGGACCGAGGGAGTGGCGATGCCACACAGCCTTCCCAGCGCCCAGTCGGACCGAAGGAGTGGCGGTGCCACACAGCCAACACAGCTGCATGCGTCATAAAAACACCCAAGCATACACCCGCTTTTGAACCAGACTGGCACACGCTACTCATACACTCCGATACAGTCGGTTCTGAACCGCACTGGCGAAACTCGTACCCAGACTGGTCAGACTGGACTGGTCAGACCCACACACGACCAACGAACCTCAGACGCGGCGGACCGGCCCAACGGACGGTCAGCGGATGAAACATGAGACTTCAGGAGTTGACACTCACTCGCACCTACCAGGCGCAACTCGTTGTGCGGGGGACCTTGGCCGACGTGTCTGAGCCGGCCAAGTTCCTCTGGGTGGCCTGTCAACCCGACCAGCACGTATCTTAGCCCGCTGTCCGAGACCCTTTGTACCAGGGGTGTTGTTTATATATACTTTTGAGGGGGAAAGTGCCCTCAATTTTAGCTTGGCCCCGGTAATAATCTCAACTTTTAACATGGGACCCCATGGAGTGTGCCCCCAACCTATTTGGGCCTGCCCATTGCCTGCATGTACTTTGCCCCCTCTCGCCAATAACTTTCAGAAAGCAACACCGGTGCTTTGTGCGCTGAGTCCAAGTTGTAACCCACGCGTCCACAACTCCACCTCTGAAGACTCCGAGACTCACGCCGGTCCGGCTCTCAGAACCTCCGACTCTCAGTGCAGCCGCGCTCCGACCGGCGCCGGTCGGCCTCAGAGCCACCGCGGCCATGCTCAGAGCACGGAGCACAGAGCACAGAGCTCAGAGGACTTAAGCCGGGCCGACCCCGGCCCGGAGCGGGACCCGACCACGCTCAGCCGCGCCACGCCTCGGCGGATGACGGAACCATTCCACGTAGCCGGGCCTGCCGTCCGACGGCAACAATTTGGCAAGTCGCGCACGGCAAAAAACATCAAACCACAGCGCCGTCCCCGTGGTAAACACACGACCCAGGAATGCCGACAACGCCGCACGCACGCTTATTGCTCAGTCGTGCACCTTGTGCATCCATCACGCCGGTGCACAGACCGGTCGCGTCATCAGCAGTTATTCGCCGCACTAATCCGACTCATCAGTTCAGCAGCTGGCTGAGCCACCCCTTGGTGGGACTACGTCCTGGCGACTAACTGCATCGTTCCCTGGTACACACTCGAAGTCCCGTTATGACGGGAAGTGCTGCGGTTTGTCAAGCTACCAGCTTCCCTGCACAACCGTTCTGTCGTTTAACTAACGTACGATACTAGTTCAACGTTTGATTAGTTGAACTTTTCACATTTCTGACAGCATGAACGATGGTCTAAACTTGCAAGAACCTTGCACATAATTTAAGAAACACTATTCCCTTGAGTCGCGGAGGTCCAGTGGTCAGAGCGCTGGAATCCGAATGGAGAGGACCCCAGTTATAATAGTTTTAAAAAACTGACGGAGCTCGAATCTGAGAGCGACCAGTCGGCGCGTACAGCATCGTCTTTAGTGCTTTGACACCGTGGAGACAGTCGAGCGAAGATAACATAAAGCCGGCCTTAGCTCGCTAATCTTCGAGGGGCCTATTCACAGGGGTCAGCCTTAATATCTTGACATTTGACTGCCTGGGAAATAATTAGCATGAACATCGGACAACCTTGTGAAATGCATAGCATAATGAGCACAAAATTACTCACTCTCTCATTTAGTCGAGCATTCTGTAAGCTGCGTGGTAGACATTACAATATGCTGGGTGCTTTCGTTTACTCAGCACGTGGTAAAAGTAGCTGCAGAGAAACAAACGTCAGTCTGCCAACGATGGAATGCTGGAGTCGACCTGCAGGGTTATAATGGGAGTTGTTCGGAAGACGACGATGATTAATCGAATACAGGTGTGGATCGCCTCCATACGCTTCATTAGTGTAGCCAAATAATGAAGAAAATAAAATGACCGCGTTCGATGGTCGATCGCATAAGGTCTATGCATAGCGTTGTGAGTGCCTTTGGTCGGAATCTCATGGCCGACGAGACAGATATTTCAATACATTTAAACGGACACGGAATGTCTGGGACTCAAAAGAAGCTGCTGCAAACAAAGCTTCTCCATGTAGCCATACTACTAAATTAGCTGAATGACAACTTAGGGTGCTCATTTGTTCGAAGGAAGAAAAGGTTCAGCCAAAATTAAGGACACAATCGACGACCGTTCCTAGACAGGCATATTTTGGGAGCAGAAGCGAAAAAGTACGTCTTTTGAGTTTCCACTTTCCACAAATATCCCCGACCCCAAGATAATCATGTACTTTGGAGGATATGTGCTTTCCCCTCCAATATTTGGGACGTGGACAGCCGCCCTCCTGCCCTCCATCCCCCGTCCAGCCGCCCTACGCTGGAAGACGCGTAAGATAGCCGTTGTGTGTGGTATTACATTCGTCAGACTCCTTTGTGGTCGTGCTGTTGCTTGTATTGCTTTTTTTACCTCATTGAGTAAACTGCAAATGATTCGCCCAGTAAAGGCATTCAAATGAGCTCAAACCAAGTACATTTTACATTCGTCGGACTGAGCGATTCGGATCCATGGTGGAAGTGGCGCCATGTAGTCTGCATTGTTACAGTCGGCAATCTTCGTCGGAGCATCTGCATTCACAGATCGCATTGGCTTGCTTCAGATGGGTGCCCTTTTAAAAAGGCTTTTGAGTACGAGGCGTTTGGTTCTCCTACTCCGACAGAAAATGGTGAGCTTTAGTTTTGCGGAGCGTACGACACATTTTACGCTGGCGTGTATGGTTTGTCATAGTATTATCTGTCGGTTTTGTACAATGAAGCGATCTGATTGCAGTAGAACAGAGTGACGTCACTTCTTGCTAGCCGTTTGGTGGTATTATTATCGCATAGTAACATGTTGATACGCGATGCCGTTTCTGTACCGATATTCGCGTTACCATATATGCTGTTGACGAACAACGTATTGACACGTCAAACAACTCGAAGACATGTAGTCCGCTCGGATTACATTTAAAGTGCCTTCCCGATATATGCCGTAATGGCGATAAGCTGGCAACAGATGGGACACTCACTGGTAGCATTCACATTCACGCAAACATCGGAATCAACAGGTTTCTGGTACATTGAGGCGTGGAAGTGGAAACGGAGTACCGTTTCTGACATGACCACTACCAATGCTCATGTAAGACACGGTACTCCATTTCCAACGCCCATTGTGGTGGCGGATGTCAGAATGAGTGCTACTTGATGGCTGATTGCAGCCGCTCAAGCCGGCTATTACCGCCGACATCAATGCAAATTCTGTCTACAAATCGGCAATAGAAATTCGGCCTACATTGACTGTCTTGGAATACCCCATCTTCCGAACCGCACATACGTGTATGCGTCGGCGAACGGGGGTCCAAGAGGTTGGTTGGTTACTGGACTTTACGACACGTCGACCGTTGAGTCATGTAGCGTCGCCAATCTCTAACGCCGATTGGCCGCGGGAGAAGGGTAGCGACAGGTGAGACTCGAACCCACAATCTTTCGATTGTGAGACGGGCAACTTACCCCTAGACTACTCGTCCCCTGGGGTCCAAGAGGCGACCCCATAACGACCCCATCAGCTTGTCGGTATAGATACCCATATGGGTAGCGGAAGGCACTTGAGATGTGTATGCCTACGCATGCACATCTCGAAGCACATTCAAGATCATTTTGCTTCCAATCCTTTACATATGTCTTAAGCGACTCGTGATTGCACCTTCTCGAAGACATTGCGTCGCACTTTCAAGGTGGTGATGAGGTGGCAAGGTGACAACGTTGGCTGATGGTAGACGTTCTTGATGCTGACCTTGATGGTGTCGTGAATTGAAACGTTGGTGAATTGGTTCAGCACGTCGAGAGATGCAAGGAGTCCAGATGGTTCAATGAGTTGAGAGTAAATTAGTGAGTTCAATTCGTTTGCAACATTGTGCACTGTTGCTTGTGTGAAATACTTTCTCATAACATTTTTTTGGGGGAGGGGAAATGCTCACATTCTACATGCATTCATCGTTACAAAACCTGGCGGGGCATGGGTGCAGTGCTCCCTTCCCCCTGGCTTTGCTGCTGGCTACAGGTGACGATGGGGATCATGTTCTTACGGTGTGGTTAACAAAGAAGGCCGGACTTGGCGTTTAACTGACACTGTACTTAAAATACTAGTGCTGAACATGACCAACAAAAAAACCTGAACATGCCACAGTCTAGTCTGCTGAAGCCAGCTTATGTCAGGCTGATGACCGTTATTCTTCTGGGCAGCGCTGTGCAGCACGACTCAGCCCGGCCGAAAGGTCACGTGAGGGAGGTCAGGTCGCACTGGCGGCGCTCATGTCGGCCCAGGCCGCGCCACACCAGCCGGCGCGCATGCACTCGCTGGAGGTAAACGCCTGCAGAGAGCGGCGCCTTTGTGACGAAGCCGCCGCAGCGGCGGCAAACGACTTCACAGAACCGCGCACACAGTGCGGCCGCATGTCGGCGAACGGCTTCGGCGAACAGCACCTGTCAATGCCTAATGAACGCGTCCGCGTGTCCGCCGGCCGGCCGCCAATGAGCGCTCGCCGCCGGCCGGCTCCGCCAATGGCCGCCCGCGGCGCAGGCCGGCTCCGCCAATGGCCGCCCGCGGCGCCGGGCGCCGTCCAATCAGGGCCGCCGGCCGGGCCAACGTCCCGCGCAGTGACACACAACGACCTCGGTGTCCGCACGTCGCGCGGGGCGGCGGCCGGGGTCCGCTCCGGAATGCCGGCGCGCTGTGATGTGGCAACCGCAGCCGACGGTAATGGGTCGGTTGGCGAACGGCCAGGCGGCAGGGATACCCCGGCTGCCCGGAGGGTAATGAGTTGGTCAGCTAACGACCAGGCGGCAGGGATACCCCGGCTGCCCGGAGGGTAATGAGTTGGTCAGCTAATGGCCAGGCGGCAGGGATACCCCGGCTGGGCAGAGGGTCGGTCAGCTAACGGCCAGGCGGCAGGGATACCCCGTTTGGGTAGAGGAGGGTAATGGGCCGATCAGCTAACGGCCAGGCAGCAGGGATACCCAGGCTGGGCGGAGGGTCGGTCAGCTAACGACCAGGCAGCAGGGATACCCCGGCTGGGCGGAGGGTAATGAGTTGGTTGGCTAACAGCCAGGCGGCAGGGATACCCCGGCTTGGCGGAGGAGGGTGGGATTGTGGTCATGACAAGCTGACGATACAGCGCAGCTTATGCGGGCAGAGTGCAGAGCATGTGGGCAGAGCGCAGATAATGTGGATGTAGCGCAGCTTATGCGGGCAGAGTGCAGAGCATGTGGGCAGAGTGCAGATAATGTGGATAGAGTGCAGCTAATGTGGATAGAGCGCAGCGTATGCGAATAGAGCGCAGAGTATGCGGGTACAGCGAGAGTAGGTGGGGAAGCTGATGGCCATAGGCCATAGGCCACAGACCATAGGCCCAAGCGGTTGTAGCTAGTGACCATATGTATCTGAACACACCGGCCGGCGGTGAGGAAGGAAAGGGGAGATGATCGAGGGGAGACCAGAGAGGTGTCGGCCATCACCAGGGTCGCATCAACACCAGCTCAGACAGGCGAATCAGACACTGGCAAACTGGCGTGGAACTTCGACAAAATATTGGGATGGGAACCGAACAATGCTTAGGCTTGTGGCCTCGAAGAAGTCTGAGAGGCTGGTCCACAGGGAATCATTCCCTAACTGAGATGGTTCAGATTTATAGTTGGTGAATTCAAACGATACTGAGGGAGATCCAGAGGAAGAGGAAGAGGAAGATGCAGAGGAAGAGGCAGAGGGAGAGGGAGAGAGGGAGAAGGAGGGAGAGTGGGAGGGAGGGAGTGAGAGACAGAAAGAGAGACAGACAGAAAGACAGACAGAGAGACGGAAATCTGGATAAATCTGAGGATTTCTTTTGGTCATGTCAGGCCAATCATCAGTGTTCCACGTGCGCCATTGGTGCTGCACCAGTTGTCAGTAGCCACTGCTCAGCTACGGACACCAGTCCACTGAGGGGCACCCTCAGTGGGCGGTGCAAGATGCGACTCGTACCATGCACACCACAGGCAGAACTCGCGCAAAGAAAATCATCGCTACGTCAGGGACAGTTCTTCCCACAGGACGGCATCACGGACAATGAAGAAGAAAATATGCAAAATGTGCACCCCTGCAAGCTCAGGCACTTCTGCTCAATGTTCGAAAACATACATTTGCTCCAGAATATTTTGAGACATGATCATGCTCTTCCATGTTGACCCTACATAGATATCGAGAAAAGTCGACTAACGTCCCATACTTGTCTCAGTTTGTTCCAAAAACAAGTCTTCGCTGCACATGCACCACTACGATACGTTGGCCACCAAGACATTGGTCACCAAGACATTGACTGCTATTGGAGCACTGTTTCCGAAGGCTCGTAGGTACGCTTCTGATAGCCACCCTGATATCAATTGAAAACATCACTCCTTATCTGTAGCAGATGATGCTGCCTCCAAAAACGAAAAAGCACCAGTTCCACCAGTGTGGTGGGCGTTGAAATCACCGAGAAGAAGTGCTGGTGTGGGAAGCTCAGTGAGCAACCGCTTGAAGTCAGCAGTGGGGAAAGCGACGCCAGGGGGCAAATACAGGGAGCACAAACTTATACGCCTGTGGTTGAAAGTCACCTCCGCTGCGACTGCCTGTAGAGTGGATCGGAGAGCGAGCTCTCGTGCTGGTACGCTATGGTGGACGGCGAGTAAAACGCCTCCGTGGGAGACGTTTTCAGATGGTACGTCGTGGCGGAACACAGCATAGTATTTCAGCCTCACGTTGTCCTCTGGTGCCAGCTTAGCTTCTTGAAGGCAAATGGCTACCGGGTTGTGTCGATTTAAAACGGTCACAAGGTCAGAAATGGAGGTTTTTAGGCCTCGGCAGTTCCATTGTAAAATCGTTGAAGAAGAAGTCAGCTAAAATGTGTTAAGATGATAGTGACTGACTGGGTAGTCACTACTGCATGGATGGTCCTGATTGGGCCCGTAACCTCGCCCTGGGACATCCTCCATCGGTCGGAGAAGTTTGCCAGGGTGGAGCCCGCTTCCTGCCTCTGACGGGAGATGTACTTATCAGGGAATCACCCACACGTGGTGGGATGGGTGGTGCTGTGAACGATGTCTCAGCTGGTCGGGGAAGGGGAGGTGCGGAGCTTCCAGGTGCCGGTGAGGGTGGAGCGGTTACCTGGGGAATTTCTGTTGCTCGTGCACTCGGGAGATGCATTGCAGCTTGTGCGTCCCAGAGCTGGGACTCCTTAGCGGGCACTGACGGTCGGTGTTCGGTCCGCAAACGGAGGCGTTACGGGGATGCGTCGTGACGGTGCACTCCAGAGCGTTGGAGGGGGAGGAGGAGGGGGAGGGGAGGCATGGACTGTGGGGATGCTTGGGTGGAATGGGTTGTCGTGGGAGTGGGAGTAGTGGATTTGGTGGATGGGGTGTTTAGGGACTTGGCGGATTTTTTGGATCGTTGGACCACCGTCCACTTACCGCCCTCCTCGTGTGCCACCGCCGCCGCTTCAGATGGTACTGCGGAAGCTCGGTGAGGCGCTGGCTGTGGCGTCTCTGTGGTCTGGTCAGGCCTATACGGCGGACATGTGGGTGGCACCGTGGCTGTCTCTTCCACAGTAGAAGGGGGTGTGCTAGATATACCAAAAGACCGTAACAAGGCGCTAAGCTGGGCAAGCAGCTGCGTAGCGCTGGTAGGTTGCTGTTGTCCATTGTTGGTTGGAGTACGTGTTTTCTGTGCGTATGAAATCTTAGGATGGCTATCCTCGTAAGCCCCACGGGCTTGCTTAAAAGATAGATTTCTCGTGCATTTCAAAGACAATATCTCCTTCTCCTTAAGATAGGCTGAGCATGATCGGTCAGATGTTGTGTGAGGCACTTGTCCTCTCCCACAGTTCACACACCATAAAATGTCCGATTCACACCTGTCGAGGGTGTGATCCGCCGATCCACATCGGCCGCATGCAGGGCGACCGCGGCAATGCTGGGTTGTGTGACCATATCGCTGGCACCTGAAGCACCTCATGGGGTTTGGGACAAAAACTCTAACCTTCACCCGGACATATCCCATTGACACTGTGGATCAGTGGCGTCGCCACGAAATTCTTCCAGGGGGGGCAATGTTGATAGGGGGCCTCCTGCTCCCCGAAAAGGGGCCTCCACTGTGTTACGGCCTCCTCTTGCTTTTTAGGCTCTTAGTATGGTTCCCGAATGGGAACATGATTTCATATTGATGTCTTGTTTGTTCTTGGGATGGTATATAATTTACGCAAAGCGCAATAGCAAGAATCTTTTTTTTTTCGCTGAGAACCGAGCCATACCAGGGTATAAATAAGCAAATGTAGATAAATACGTCAGTGCCAAAACAAACCAATATCTTTATGCTTTATCGACGAGAAGAATCTTCCCGCTGGCCTCTAGATTGTAGCGAGCTGGTGGGGCTCGTACTGAGCATATCTTAAAGATATCTCCCATTGATCAACCCACTTCTTTGTTCACCAAGTTTAACTGAATATAGCTAGGTTCATCACTACTGTTAGTCATTCCCACCAGCTTGATCTCATAAACAAACTTAAACTATCATTTCTCAGTCCCAGGACAACAATTTCGCGAAGGTGACAACGAGAAGTGGATTGAATTGGTTTTCTGATCGTCATCTTAGGGATTTATTACATTTTTATTTTCATAACATTTGGTGCTGGCTGCAAGGCACTTGGCACAGAAGCTAAAATAATAAATACTCCGCGAATAAATTCACGGCAAGAACAAGCATTGAACAACCATGCATCAATGGCAATGCAACAATGTAACAATGACAATGCATAAATAATGCAAAACCTTCGAATTCCACGCCGTGACGCCCATGGTTATCGCTGTGCTGTACCGTTTTGCAAATTATGTCGTTGAGAAGGTACTGAAGCTGGGAAGCTCTAATCATGCAGGCTGTAATCACAGAAGACAACTTTGTAGGAAGAAAATACATTTTAAAACATCATTCTTCCCATTTAATATGGGGCATCGGTGTTGTTTTGTATGCTTGTGAGAGGGAATTTACCCCCGCAATGTTGGCTTTGCTCCATGGGCGTAAGTTCTGAAAATTATTGGGATACCAGTGACGCACCCATATTTGCGTCAAAGGGAGGGGGCAAACGTATTTGGAGGGGGTCCAACTACTGAATAAAGTCTTCCGATTTCGACCACTATTTTGTCAAAGGGAAACTTTTTAAATAAACTAATTAGTGATCAACTGAATTATCCTGTGGAGGGGCCTAATCTACCACTATCGTTTCTGATTCGTCGGATTTCAACCCTAGCTCCCACAACCTGTTCAAATGTACTATTTTGGTATCCCTTGATAAGTCACCTCGCACTGCTGAAATTACACCTGCACAAATCACTTTAAAATGTACAATTTTCCAATTTCAGACATTCCAGTTCATAGTGCCCGGTCGCCACGACGCCAACGTTAGTGCACGTGCACACCCATCTTGCGCATTCGGCGCATTTGCCACACTTCGTGCGATGCTACGGATTCTGCTGGGCCTCCTACGCTTTGTTAATTGCTGCCACATGATAGACTTGCGCCATATCTGACGTGATAAAATGCTTCGCATGGGCGTTCGCTGCGAAAATTCGATTAATTAAATTCGATCATTAGTTCCCTTCTTACGATATTTTATGGTGAAGAAATGCGGATACCCGCTGAGCTTTGATGCACCTCATATCTTTGATTAAACATGCTTCCAGGTTGGCTACCGAACCGAAGCCCTGCCTGAGTGTACTTCTTTGGACCCGTTTCGTATTTCTTCGTCTACGATGTGTCTTAAGGCTCCAATTCATTTTTGTTAAAGGCCCAACGCATTTTCGAAACCCCTGCTCGTTTTAGGGTTTTGTTGCTTTCTTTGCGCACCGAATATTTTTTTTTTAGTTGTCGGGACGCTTTCAAAGATCTCGATGTGTTTACTTAATGCCCGGTATTTTTGTTCGTTTTGGGATCATATTGCTTTTTGCGGCCCCAGCCTCTTTTCAGGCCCTTGTGCGGTCGTATGGCCCCTGTGTGTCTTGAGAGCTTCCGGTGTTTTTGTTTTGTGTTTTTTTTAGTGTTCCCGGTATATATAGTTATGGCTACAACGCATGTTTTCGGACCCTGCCGCTTTTTACGAAACTGCGCTTTGAAGGGCCAGTCGTATTTTCGGTCCCCGTTGTGCTCTTAGGGTCCCGCTGTGTTTATTTGGGGCTTCTGACGCACATTTGTGGGGCCCTAGTACGATTTTGAGGCTTCGGTGCGATTTTTCTGGGTCCCAGCGCGACTTATCGCGCCCAGGCGCGTGGTTCCGGGACCCAACGCCAGTTATCTGGGCTCAACGCGATTTTTGTGGATCTCTTCCGAATTGTCTTTAACTTCCGAATCCCGCTCTAATTTTTCGAGTCCCTGGTGCCATGTTTTTTTATCTCACCTCGATTCTCTTCGAGCTCCGGTATGTTTTTCAATGCCGTACGCGATTGGTCAAGGCATCTGATGACATGTTCGGTGCACCAGAACCATTGTCCTGACCTGGACTTTTTTTTGCAATCCCTCCTGATTTTGGAGGGCTCCGCTTTATTTTTCGGATACCGATGGGACTTTGGGGGTCACACGGTGCCTATGTGGGGCCATAGACGCCAATTGTTGCCTTCCCCGACGTTAATTTTTTATGCCCAGACAAAATTTTTGGTACTACCGATGGGTCCGAGCGCGACATTTTTGGTACTACCGAATTGTTGGTCCGAGCGCGAAATTTGGTGGGACCGGTTCGAGTTCGCGGGGCGCGTTGTACTTAGCTGTGACCCCAACGCGATCTTTGCGGTTCCTGTTGCAGATTTTCGTGCCTCGGAGCGAGTTTTCTGGGGCCCGACGTATTTGCTTTGAGCCCCTACGCGAATTCTGGTGGACCGACGCGAATTTGTGTGGTCCCAGCGCGACTTTTGGGGGCCTCGGCTCGATTCTTGGGAGCATATCCCTCTTAGGAGGGAGGGGCCATTTGCCCCTTTGATATGTCACTGCGGCCACTGAAGGAGTTCTATTTTTTATATAGGTCCTTATGTGAACTTTTTGGGTCCTGGTACCATTCTTCGGTCTCCAGGTGCGATTTTTTTCGGTGCCCTGACACGTTTTTTTTCCAGTGCCCAACGGGTTTTGCGGGGACTTTGACCCGATGTTTTTGGGCGCAGAGTGACATTCCGGTTGATAATTGATTTTTTGGGCAGCAGCAACCTTTGGGGTCCAGGCGCGACTTTTTTGGTCCCCGGTGAGATTTTCGAAGGCTGCGACGTGACTTTTTTAGTCCAATGCAATCTTTTGTGTCCCGACGTCATTTGCTTGGATCCCTAGCGCGAGTTTTAGCGACCTCGACACTTTGTGAGTGTCCAATACGTTTTGGATGCTTTTGGTGTCATTGTTGGGGCCCAAGAGTGATTATCCATGTCCGGATTGGTTTTCGTTGCCCCGGCTTCCTTTGTGTCCAAATGATACTGTTGGGGAACGGTACGACTTATCGTGCCCCTAGCGTGATTTTCATGATCCGGGTGTGAATTTTTGGTACCCATAGGCTCAGCGAGATTTTCAGGGGCCCCGGCCGGATCTTTTTGGGCCCATGTCGTGATTTTCAAGTACCCCGGCACGACTCCTGCCATTTCAGATGCTTCTAGCAAATTATAGACCTCCTCTCGCGTCTTAGGGGTCTCGTCTCATTTCCTGGAGCTTCTTTACCGGTTTTGGACGTCTTCTCGTCTGTCCTACCCTCCTCTATATTCAATGGTCCTCTTCTCCCGTTTTGGAGGACCTCCTCCCACATCCTCGGGCCCCTTTAACATGGCATGGGACTTCCTCTCATGTTCCAGGGGCATCCTCTGCCAAATTAGGGGCCTCCTGCCACGCCTCGTGGGCCTCCTCCTTTGTCCTCGCAAAGCTTACCCGTCTTGAGGGATCTTCAATTTTGGAAACCTCGCCTCCTTCCATACCTGCTACCTACCACTCCCATTTTAAGGGCCTTCTCTCATTTCCTGGGAATTCCTTCCGGTCGTCGGGGCCTCATTCGGCCCTGGAGACCTCCTACTCCATCTCGAGGGACTCCTCTCGAGTCCGGCAGGGGCCTCCTATTTTCTTTTTGAGGCTTTCTTTTTCAAATTAGTGGCCTCCTCTCACGTCTTCGGGGCCTCCTGTTCCGCGTTTTGATTCTATCTTTTCCCATTTTAAGGTTGGCCTCTTATCTCCTGGTGGACTCCTATTCTCTCTTAGGTGGCTCCTCTTCCAAATTACACGCAACCTTTCCTATCTCAGTTACCTTGTCATTCCTGGGGACCTTCTTACCCGTCTTGAAGCCTTCTTTCTCGCCTGGGAGCAATCCCTCTTATCTAATGGCCATTCTCTCCTATTTTAGGGCCTTCCTCGTGCATCATAGGGTCTCTTTCCAATCTTATATCGTCCTCTTCCGAATTAGGTGCTTCCTGCCACTTTTCTGGATTATCCTTTTCTATCTTGGTGGAACCTTACCCGTTCGAGGACTGCTTTTACGTCTCCAAAACCTCATCTCATATCCACAGGCTCTCTCTTCCGTCTTAGGGCCTTCTCTCATTTTCTGAGGTCTCCCTTCCCGTATTGGGGCTTCCTTTGCAATCCTGGGGCCTCCTTTGCAATCCTGAGGGCCTCCTTTGCAATCCTGGGGTCCTCCTTTGTAATCCTGGGGGCCTCCTTTACAATCTTGGGGGGCTCCTTTGCAATCCTGGGGGCCTCCTTTACAATCCTGTGGGCTTCCTTCGCAATCCTGAGGGCCTCCTTTGCAATCCTAGGGGCCTCATGTGCAATCCTGGGGCCTCCTTTGCAATCCTGGAGCCATCCTTTTCCAATCCTGGGGGTCCCCTTGCAATCCTGGAGTCCTCCTTTGTAATCCTGTGGGCCTCCTTTGCAAACCTGGTGCCTCCTTTGCAATCCTGGAGTCCTCCTTTGTAATCATGGGGCCTCCTTTGCAATCCTGAGGCCCCCTTTGCAATCCTGGTGTCCTCCTTTGGAATCCTGAGGGCCTCCTTTGCAATCCTGGAGTCCTCCTTTGTAATCGTGGGGGCCTCCTTTGCAATCCTGGGCATCCTTTGCGATCTGGGGGCCTCCTTTGCAATCCTGGGGGCCTCCTTTGCAATCCTGGGGGCCTCCTTTGTAATCATGGGGGCCTCCTTTGTAATCCTGGAGGCCTCCTTTGCAATCCTGGGGGCCTCCTTTGCAATCCTGGGGGCCTACTTTGCAATCCTGGGGGCCTCCTTTGCATTCCCGGGGGCCTACTTTGCAATCCTGGAGTCCTCCTTTGTAATCCTGGTGGCCTCCTTTGTAATCCTGGGGCCTCCTTTGCAATCCTAGGGCCTCCTTTGCAATCCTGGGGGCCTCCTTTGCAATCCTGGAGTCCTCCTTTGAAATCCTGGTGGTCTCCTTTGCAATCTTGGGAGTCTCTTTTGCAATCCTGGGCCTTCTTTGCAATCTTGGGGCCTCCTTTGCAATCATGGGGGCCTCCTTTGCAATCGTGAGGGCCTCCTTTGCATTCCTGGGGGTCTCCTTTGCAATCCTGGAGTCCTCCTTTGCAAACCTGGGGGCCTCATTTGCAATCCTGGAGTCCTCCTTTGAAATCCTGGTGGCCTCCTTTGCAATCCTGGGAGCCTCTTTTGCAATCCTAGGGCCTCCTTTTCAATCCTGGGGGCCTCCTTTGCAATCCTAGGGGCCTCCTTTGTAATCCTGGAGGCCTCCTCTGCAATCGTGAGGGCATCCTTTGCATTCCTGGGGTCTCCTTTGCAATCCTGGAGTCCTTCTTTGCAAACCTGGGGGCCTCCTTTGCAATCCTGGGGGGCTCCTTTGCGATCCTGAAGTCCTCCTTTGAAATCCTGGTGGCCTCCTTTGCAGTCCTGGGAGCCTCTTTTGCAATCTGGGGCCTCCTTTTCAATCCTGGGGGCCTCCTTTGTACTCCTGGAGGCCTCCTTTGTACTCCTGGAGGCCTCCTTTGCAATCCTGGGGGCCTCCTTTGCAATCCTGGGGGCCTCCTTTGTAATCCTGGAGGCCTCTTTTGTAATCGTGAGGGCCTCCTTTGCATTCCTGGGGGTCTCCTTTGCAATCCTGGAGTCCTCCTTTGCAAACCTGGGGGCCTCCTTTGCAATCCTGGGGGCCTCCTTTGCAATCCTGGGGGCCTCCTTTTCAATCCAGGGGGCCTCCTTTGCAATCATGGAGGCCTCCTTTGCAATCCTGGGGCCTCCTTTGCAATCTTGGGGGCCTCATTTTCAATCATGGGGGCCTCCTTTGTAATCATGGAGGCCTCCTTTGCAATCCTAGGGGCCTCCTGTGCAATCATGTGGCCTCCTTTGCAATCCTGGAGGCCTCCTTTTGCAATCCTGGGGGTCCCCTTTGCAATCCTGGAGTCCTCCTTTGTAATCCTGGGGGCCTCCTTTTCAATCCAGGGGGCCTCCTTTGCAATCATGGAGGCCTCCTTTGCAAACCTGGTGCCTCCTTTGCAATCATGGAGTCCTCCTTTGTAATCATGGGGCCTCCTTTGCAATCCTGAGGCCTCCTTTGCAATCCTGGTGTCCTCCTTTGCAATCCTGAGGGCCTCCTTTGCAATCCTGGAGTCCTCCTTTGTAATCCTGGGGGCCTCTTTTGCAATCCTGGGCCTCCTTTGCAATCTTGGGGGCCTCCTTTGCAATCCCGGGGCCTCCTTTGCAATCCCGGGGCCTCCTTTGCAATCCTGGAGGCCTCCTTTGCAAACCTGGGGGCCTCCTTTGCAATCCTGGGGGCCTCCTTTGCGATCCTGGAGTCCTCCTTTGAAATCCTGGTGGCCTCCTTTGCAATCCTGGGAGCCTCTTTTGCAATCCTGGGGCCTCCTTTTCAATCCTGGGGGCCTCCTTATCAATCCTGGGGGCCTCCTTTGTACTCCTGGAGGCCTCCTTTGCAATCCTGGGGGCCTCCTTTGCAATCCTGGGGGCCTCCTTTGTAATCCTGGAGGCCTCCTTTGTAATCGTGAGGGCCTCCTTTGCATTCCTGGGGGTCTCCTTTGCAATCCTGGAGTCCTCCTTTGCAAACTTGGGGGCCTCCTTTGCAATCCTGGGGGCCTCCTTTGCAATCTTGGGGGCCTCATTTTCAATCATGGGGGCCTCCTTTGTAATCATGGAGGCCTCCTTTGTAATCCTGTGGGCCTGCTTTGTAATCCTGGAGGCCTCCTTTGCAATCCTTGAGTCCTCCTTTGCAAACCTGGGGGCCTCCTTTGCAATCCTGGGGGCCTCCTTTGCAATCCTGGGGGCCTCCTTTTCAATCCTGGGGGCCTCCTTTGTAATCCTGGAGGCCTCCTTTGCAATCCTGGGGGCCTCCTTTGCAATCCTGGGGGCATCCTTTGCATTCCCGGGGGCCTCCGTGGCAATTGTTGGCACTCTCGTGATTTCTGGGGCCTCCTATCCTCTCCTAGGTGACTCCTTCTTCAAATTAGGGGCCTCCTCTCACGTCTTGGAGGCCTCCTCTCGTGGCTCGTCGGCCTCATTGCTCACTTTTTTCCTGTGCATTTCCGGATAGGGGCCTCCTCAAATTTCAGGGGGGGCGGCGCCCCCCCCTGTTTGACGGCAGGGGGGGCGATTGCCCCCCTGCCCCCCCGGTGGCGACGCCCTTGCTGTGGATGGCAGGTCGGTGGAGTTAAAAGTAAGAATGATGTTGTTTGTTGCACGAATTTCCCCTCCCCTTCGCATCTTCATTATCTGCGCCTCCAGCACACCGTACTCCGCCAATCCGTCAACGATCTCTGCTTCTGTGACATCCATTAGATCGTAGCAATTGATCACCCCTTTGCAGAAGTTCTTAGTGTTGTGGGGTTGGACTGTTACTGGGATGGCGATATCTCTAGGCCTATCTGGGGTACGTATGCTATAGGTGAATTTATATATGTCCAAAGCTCTCCTTGCGTCCTCTTCGTAGCGAAATTCTACTTCGATCCCTTCATCCCGTAATTTGTCACAGCGCGTCACAGTTCCAAGGCGGTCACATCCTCGTTTGCGTTGAAAAAGGGAGAGAGATGACAGTTTTTTCTCTGGGTCGGTCGATTTGAAGAGCAAGATGCGCGGAGTGGATATTCTTGGCGTAGAGGTAGGACTCGAGTGTCCAAAGTGTCTATATCTTTTAGATGCGTTGTCCGGGTGAGTCGTGCGTGTTGCAGTCGCGACTGAGTTGGTCTGGTCCTCACGAGAGGAACCAGGGGTGTTTTTTGGTGTTGTAGATGCCATGAAGTGTGTTTGTTTTCAACTCCTCGGGCGCCCAACCACACAGGGGCCCAACGGGGGGGGGGACGCCTGGGCCCCGCGGACGGAGGACGCCAGGCGCCCGAGGAGCTATACGGGGCAGGCGGCGCCTTCGCCCGGCCGGGAGAGAGAGAGACTCACCACCCCGACCGGGATCCAGCGCCGCTCACCCCTTGACCCCTGCCGGCCAGGCCGGCAGGCACTGGGCCAGGGCCCAGACCTTCGGCCTGAGGCGACATGTCGCTTGGCCCGTATGGGGCCCTACGGACCCGCCCGCCCCTCCGGGATATTAGGACCAAAGAGGCGTGTTGGTCCCCCGTCACAACTAACACCGTGCGACGGGGGACCTCAACCTCCAGGACTCCGTCAACCCCGGGGGACGGGCCGGGGGGACGCGACAACCCCGATAAAACTGAGCTAGTGGGCAGGGCCGGGGAAGTTGTCCTACCTGCTCATTGCAGGGAGAGTTGGTGTTGCAGGGCCAGGTGAAGGACATGGACGTTGAGATGAGATGGGCATTGGAATGGGAGCGTATGGATGGAAGGACGAGTAAGGCTGTGGTAACCCGAGAGAGCGCCATTTATCTAGCCAGCCGAGCAACGAGGCTGACGCCACTGCGGGGAATGGAGTGATGGTCGTGGTGTCGTCTGCCCGCGTCACTCAGCCATAGCGCTGAACACCAGCTGTCCCTACACATGGTCGTGGTGCCGCGGCCCGGGTCCCTCAGCCCAACACCAGCTGTCTCTCAGCCCAACACCAACTGTCCCTACGCACAGCTGAACACCAGCTGTCCCTACACGCAGCTGCACACCAGCTGTCCCTACACACAGCTGCACACCAGCTGTCCCCACACACAGCTGAACACCAGCTGTCCTTACACACAGCTGAACACCAGCTGCCCCTACAGACAGCTGCACACCAGCTGTCCCTACACATAGCTGCACACCAGATGTCCCTACACACAGTTCCACACCAGCTGTCCCTACACATAGCTGCACATCAGCTGTCACCACACACAGCTGCACACCAGCTGTCACTACACACAGCTGAACACCAGCTGTCTCTACACACAGTTACACACCAACTGTCCCTACGCACAGCTGAACACCAGCTGTCCCTACACACAGCTGCACACCAGCTGTCCCCACACATAGCTGTCCTTACACACAGCTAAACACCAGCTGCCCATACAGACAGCTGCACACCAGCTGTCCCTACACATAGCTGCACACCAGCTGTTCCTACACATAGCTGCACACCAGCTGTCCCTATACACAGCTCCACACCAGCTGTCCCTACACATAGCTGCACACCAGCTGTCCCTATACACAGCTCCACACCAGCTGTCCCTACACACAGCTGCACACCAGCTGTCACCACACACAGCTGAACACCAGCTGTCACTATACACATCTCCACACCAGCTGTTCCTACATACAGCTGCACACCAGCTGTCCCTACAGACAGCTGAACACCAGCTGTCCCTACACACAGCTCCACACCAGCTGTCCCTACACACAGCTGCACACCAGCTTTCCCTACATACAGCTGAACACCAGCTGTCCTTACAGACAGCTGCACACCAGCTGTCCCTACACACAGCTGCACACCAGCTGTCCCTACACATAGCTGCACACCAGCTGTCCCTATACACAGCTCCACACCAGCTGTCCCTACACACAGTTACACACCAGCTGTCACTATACACAGCTCCACATCAGCTGTCCCTACACACAGCTGCACACCAGCTGTCACCACACACAGCTGAACACCAGCTGTCCCTACACATAGCTGCACACCAGCTGTCCCTATACACAGCTCCACACCAGCTGTCCCTACACACAGTTACACACCAGCTGTCACTATACACATCTCCACACCAGCTGTTCCTACATACAGCTGCACACCAGCTGTCCCTACAGACAGCTGAACACCAGCTGTCCCTATACACAGCTCCACACCAGCTGTCCCTACACACAGCTGCACACCAGCTTTCCCTACATACAGCTGAACACCAGCTGTCCCTACAGACAGCTGCACACCAGCTGTCCCTACACACAGCTGCACACGAGCTGTCCCTACGCATAGCTGCACACCAGCTGTCACTACATACAGCTGCGCACCAGCTGTCCCTACAGACAGCTGAACACCAGCTGTCCCTACACACAGCTGCCCATATACACAGCTCCACACCAGCTGTCACTATACACAGCTCCACACCAGCTGTCCCTGCACCAGCTGTCCCTACACACAGCTGCGCACCAGCTGTCCCTACACACAGCTGCGCACCAGCTGTCCCTACACACAGCTGCCCATATACACAGCTCCACACCAGCTGTCACTATACACAGCTCCACACCAGCTGTCCCTGCACCAGCTGTCCCTACACACAGCTGCGCACCAGCTGTCCCTACACACAGCTGCGCACCAGCTGTCCCTACACACAGCTGCCCATATACACAGCTCCACACCAGCTGTCACTATACACAGCTCCACACCAGCTGTCCCTGCACCAGCTGTCCCTACACACAGCTGCGCACTAGCTGTCCCTACACACAGCTGCGCACTAGCTGTCCCTACACACAGCTGCGCACCAGCTGTCCCTACACACAGCTGCGCACCAGCTGTCCCTACACACAGCTGCCCATATACACAGCTCCACACCAGCTGTCCCTGCACCAGCTGTCCCTACACACAGCTGCGCACTAGCTGTCACTACACACAGCTGCGCACCAGCTGTCCCTACACACAGGCACGGCGTGCCATCTCCACATCTCGGCGGCGGGCGCCGTAAGACGCGAACGCCGCGCGCCGCCATGGGAAAGACGAGCGCGGCGCCGTCGGCACCTCCGGCGCATCAGCATTTCGAGCGGCGCGGCCGCGAGTCCGTCACGCACCGGGACGGCCGCCGGCGGCCGTCACACAAGCAGAAACGCCCAATTACACGGCGCCGCGGTAATTGCGGGCCGCGCGGTAACCGGCCGGCCGATGGGAACGACGCCGCCCGGTGCAGTCGGCGTCGGCTGCCGGCGCGAGGTGTCGGCACCGCCGCCGGCCGCGCTCGCCGATCCGCCATGCAGCTGAATGCGCATTTGGCACTGGAATGTAAGCGTCGGCGGCGGTTGATGGCCCGGCTGATGGCTCTTCGCGATGTTTTTTTTTCGTTTGGTGAAAGGTGAGGAGGTCCGGCATGGGTGATGTTCAGTGTGGATGCACGCGCATCTCCGCTTTGTGTAGGCGCACGGATGCCATTGCATTCTGAGATGTCCAACATGCATCTCCACTTCATGTCGGAGCACGGCTACCATTACCATTCAGAGATGTTCAGCATGCATCTCCGCTTTATGCAGGCGCACCATGCACATTACCATTCTGAGATGTCCAACATTGGGTGTGTGACAGAGCTGCACACACACCGGGTTCGAATCTGGCGCGAGCCAACCTGCTGCCAGACATGCATCTTGGGGAACGTTCGCCACCCAACATACCCAACAGAGCTGCGGACTTGGCATATGATGTTTAAATTGCACGAGTGCACTGTGCGTCGTTGCACGCCTATGTGGGTGATGGCGCATGCGCATAGTATGTACGGTCTAGTATATAGTATAGTATGGTATGTACGGTCATTCTGGTTTGTACTGGTTCAGCTGCATTTGCACGTATGCAATGCACATGAATGTGAAGGTGCATATGCGTGCGTGTATGCCTGAGATGCATGCGATGCGCGTGTATCTGTGTACGAGAGCGATCGTACTTCGCAGATGACGACTTCCAAGAGTTTGGTAGGTAGGTACTTCAGACGGACATCCTTTTATCGAGGTAATCCACAATGGACTATTGGCTATTACAACCTCGCGTTAATTAGATAAAACAGCAGAGCAGAAAAGGTCAAAATCACATAACAGTTAAACCGGCGGTCATACATGTCATAATAAAATAAAATAAAATAATAATAATAAAATTAAATACAGCAGGGCGAGCAGCAGATCAGTCCGGCACGGGCGGCACGTTAAACAGGTGCCGCCGTAGGTGGCGACCAAAGATCGGCACGGGAAGCCGCATCAGCTCGGGTGGCAACGAGTTGCTACATAAGTGGTGCTCTGGAGCTAAATCGTCTCTTCCCCATCTCAGTGCGTAAAACACCCCATACTTGGGTGTTTTACGACGCATCCGGTTGCCGGGCCACATAGCGTCGCCAACCTCTGACGCCGGTTGGGTGCGGGCGGCCTCGGCAATCCCGCCGGTTGTGAGATTCGAACCCACGCTCCCACGACCAAGAGTCCGACTCCCTACCGACCGAGTCGCCGCGTTCCCGATTTCCAGGCGTTTCGTAAGACCTCAGATGATTCCAGACACGGCGAGCGGGAACGCACACAAGCCGGTGATGTCACGCACACGGCGCACTCTACACCCGGGCGAAATTAAACTTCTTCCACCCTCGGCGATCACCCGGAATCGTTGGCAATCGATTGGCCGCAGGCAATTCGCGCCCACCGGCTTCCTCCAACAAGCCGGGTGCGAACCGCCGCCTTGCACTTGCTGCGATCCAATCACACTTCGACACCGCAGGCCTTGATCACGCGCCAATCCAGTAAGCACGCCCAGTGGAGAGTAAGGCGCACCCTCACGCGCTAGTTGTGAGTGCAACGGTTCCCCCCCCCGCCCCCATCCGCCGGTCCGCCGTATCGCCACATGCGGGGTGCCGGCGGTGGCCTACCTGGAGGGAGGGATCACGTGGTCATGACCTCGTCCTTTGGCCAGTAGCCTGGGCCAGGCCTACCAGGTCTATCTCAAATACCACCAACGAATAGTAGATGGCATGAAATACTTCAGAAGACGAAACTGAGTAACGAAGGCCCCGACGACAAGTGCGTAGCCAGTGTCGTAAAAACGAACAATGGGGGTTCAATTTGTTCGGAAGCCATCCTGGAAGCAGATGCAAGAGACCTCCACGTCATGAAGGTCCATCTGAACTTCCACTCTCCCCTCCCCCAGTTCTGGATTCGCCCACGTATGCCGGATAATACACAATTCAAAACTTAACTTAGTAAAACAATTTCGATCGGACATGACAATGTCTGATATTCTACCAGGCATCGTATTCGTATTTGGTCTGATCGGACATTTAAAGATATTTGATATTTGATTGGAAATCCCATAGGAAATCAGATATGAATGTTCATCACAAGTACAACATCCGATAGTTTGCCTTCTGTCTATTGCCTACAATTGAAAGGGACGTTTGACGTTTGAAAGGACTGGATGTCCAATTGGATATCCGATGTAGAAAATCTGATTGTAATTATTATCGGTGGAAGAGGTTCAATGGGACGTACATTTATAATGAAATACCACGTGATGTCTTCCGATGGCAATGGCTGAACCGGAGTAAATGTCAGATACACCTACCATCGTCATCTCGACGAGAAGTCCCCTGGGCGGCCAATTGATACGGATTCATTTTGCCGGTTACTACGCCGAAGGTATTAATGCAGAATAACTGATAGTCGGACAAAGACTCGTACGGCAGACGCTCGCATGGCACAGGCTCGTCACCACGATTAAGTACACCACCAGCTCACGTCGCAGGGGCTCGTCCGCCTTAACCCCATTCCCGTGCGTGTGTTTTTGGGGGGGGGGGGGGATACCACAACGCTACCTGGCATCCCACCCCTCCCACCCATCACCTGCTCGGCTGAGAAACGCACCTGAACTCTGCTGAGCGACGCCGGCTCGTCCAGACGCAGGTGTGACGTCATCCGCCTGATGACGACATCGGCCAGTGCGGCAATCTCGGCCGTCAGCTGCGGGTCGCCGCCGTACAGCGTGTCGTTTGAGTCCACTGCCGACAGGTGGCAGTGGCGTCAGCCATGCGCAGCGGTGACCGTGTTCGGAAATCATTTCCGTGAGGAGATGCAAGGTTAGGTAGCCTGGCAGGAATTACTCGACTGGCCGATATCCAGCATATGGCATGTTGTTCCTTCGCATGGCATCAGGTATAGCATGTCATGCTTAGTATTCGCTTCTCTGTAGCTTTTCTACTTTTCTTCTTTGCCCTTTCTTTTCTCATTTGCGTCAAAAGCGGTGTTGTAGTATTTTGAAAGCTATTGAGCTTGAATGTTGGAGCACCTATACTATGGACAATCCCGCAAATGAAACATATAATCATAAAGATGAAGGAAGACAGGTGCGATGCATGTTTACATCATTAGTGGTAGAGAATGAAGGCACTGCAAAAGTTTGGAAACGGTATAAGTGAGTACTGCAAACGTTACGACTGAATAGCGAAGGTGTGAAACCATCTTCAAATTCGGTGCGAGAAACAGGAAGGATTCGTTGATCTTCTATATTTACCCCCTAGCAGACGTATGAAGTCTTTGAAAGCCATTTTGAAGGGATACAGGGTAGAGGGGGGGGGGGTCTGTTCATGAGTACAGCAATCAATTTCCAGCCCGAACATTTTGAGTACGGCACTCAAAACCGGCTCAAGTTTCCAACTCAACCAGCGTCCAATCAGCGCGAAAGGCTGTTGACTATACGACCTGCTCAACACAGCCTACCACCAATAGAACGAAATCAACTTCAACTCTCTCACGGTGCGGACACTTTTCGCGGTCTAACAATAAACTTCCACAAACCATCACAGACAAAAGCACAAACTTTTGCCAACCTAACATCGCATTAGCGGTGTAATTGTCAAGTACACATGGGTTAGATCATATAATAGATATTAATGGTCTTTAAATGCGAAGTATGTCTCAAAATATAACAATTTTTCAATATTTTACAATATTTCAAACGACTCAGTAGTTTCGCTGCAAGAGCATCTTCGGCAGTGGACATCGTGCATGGAGAGAAAAAGAAACAGATTCACGTGATCTCTGGCATGAGCATACCTAGAGTGAAAGGCCAGGTTACGACATGAAAATATGAACAAACACACACGACACAAACAACAAAGATGCTACGCCATTTGTGGTGTGAGGGCCCACGAACCGAATATATTGTTCAGCGTTGGTTCATTCGTTCATCTCTAATCCACATTGACTTGCGAAGCTTCAAGTCTGTACAGTCCCTAGTGATGGCCAGAACAGGGGTGTTGATTTTTGAAAATTAATGCGGGGGGGGGTACAATACATGGAAGCAATGGACAGGCCCAAATGGATTGGTGGAGGGAGGGCACACTCCATAGGGTCCCATGCTAAAACTGGAATTATTGGGGTGAAGGAAAATTCAAAATTGAGGGGGCACTTGCTCCCTCAGAAATATACAAAACAACACCCACGGACCAGAATGCGAACGGTGAAGCTGCTGTTCAAAAGTTGATTTTCAGCGTGTGTATGTACGGTGCCAACATGGTCACCGATCGTTGTACCAAGCTTGCGCTAGCCAGCCTTGCTGAGGTGCTCGTTGAACCGGAGCCGGACGGGCCTCTCAGTTTCTCCGACATAGATTTCAGTTTTCTCTTACTTGGCACACAGAGAACAGCTAATCTGGCACATGGCGATCTCCGTTGTGCATCCTTTCAGTCCATCAGAGCACCTGTGACCGTGGCGTTCGCCGGTCACAAATGCAGCACGGCAGGTGGTTATTGGTTTTACGACACGTCGACCGTTGAGTCATGTAGCGTCGCCAATGTCTCACGCCGATTGGTCGCGGGCGAAGAGTAGCGACATGTGAGACTCGAACCCACAACCTTTCGATTGTGAGACGAGCAACTTACCCCTAGACTACTCGTCCCCTGCAGCACGGCAGGACGGCGGTTCCAGAGAGCAGACCGGACCAATTTTTGGAGCAGGGTTGGACCGCCGGTCCGGCTGATCCGCATACTGGCCCAGAAGCCCGCACAATACCACACAATCTACCTGTCTACATAATCTACACAATATATCTACACAATCTACCTGCATCCGATGTCCCTTGTCAAGATCAGGAAGACGAGTTGCGTTGCGCTTTTGTCTCGCTGGTGCGTTGCGATTCGTCGGACCGCTTCCTGCTTTCCAGCTACTGGCGACGTTTGTTGCGCGCACCCGCAGCCGGAGTCAGAGTTGTGCTATAATTGCCATACCATCACACGCTTTGGCACGAGTGATAGACTTGACGCTATCACACGCTGACAGTGCGTTTGTCGGCTGTCGCCATCTTGTCCGAAGCATGCATGTCGACCGAGAACCCGCCATTAACCGCATCCTGGCCGTGCGACGGGAGCAGAAGCGTGCACACTACACTCCACAGGTGAGCGTACCCACGCATCCCATCAATAATTCCACAATATATCCAGTGTCCAGTGTCCAGTGTCCAATAGTGTCCAGACCCGCACCTCGAATTTCTGAAATTTCAGTGGAGACCCACACTTAATGATGACTGTTTTTGACATCACTTTTTCTTTTTGACATAATTAAGTGTTATCTGTGGTTTTCGCTGCAGGCTGAGTGAACATTGCGTCTTTAAAAGCATTTCTGGCTTCTGGCAGCAGCACTACCGACTGGTAAAGGCAGCAGATATACTACTGACATCATCACCACCATCAAACAATCAGCTAATGTCAGAAAGCAACTCATCAATAGGTATTATTCATATACATTTGAGCATTTTACACATCAGTTGGCTATTTGACGTCACCCTCATCCCCCTTCACTCCCACTCGACAAAAGATCAATTTCAGGACACTAATACAGACTGCCATCTGTTTTGCAGAGTGAGCCGAAATGGTCGCCAACTTACGTTCCTCTGTAAATGCGCTGCACTTCCGACACAGCGCCATCGGATGCGTTTCGGTTGAGCCTCCCGGCGTTACGGAGGTTCTCTAAAGATACGTCCATTTTCCTTCGGCCTCGCTCTGGATGTCCCTGCAGGATGAGCAATTCAAATTCGAGAACAAATGCTTGTCGCACCGGGCTTTTCAGCAAGATCCCGGCAAAACTGATTAGGATGAACTTCTTCAACACCTCTTTGAAGTGTAGCTTGTCACTTTATTTCACCTGCTGTGAGGAGCTTTCAGCGTTAAGTCACAGAAGGCTTGCCGCATAGGTCGATGGTCCTGATCAGATTAGGTCACACCGAACGAGCTCTCCGTACGCATCTTCCCAACTCCATTATGTGCCACAGCAGTGCATTGCATAACCAGGCTTTTCAAACTGAAACATCACAAGAAACTTCCAAACTTTTTCTCCACCGATACTTAGTTGTGCAGTTTCGACTCGGAACGTTTTTCTTTTAGGAGCCGCACAATGCTCCGACTCGATGACGTTCCCGCACATTCCACGTTCTTCTTCCCGACCGCGTTCACACACCAACGCAAATGTGGTGGCATTTCATTGCCTCACCGCCACTGGTACGTTCTCCGACCACACAGTAGATAAGTGACGGCCGGGAAGCCGTTCTGAACCTGCAAGCGCAGCACCATCTTCCCTCCGAGCCGGCGTCCTTGAAAGGGCAACACACAGCCGAGAAGAAGACGCTCCAGTTCCCACCGGGTCGCATCACTTCCACGCTGTAATGCGTTGTGTAGCGCGTAATGTAATGCATTGTGCAGCGTGTGGAGACCGCACTACCTCGCGTTGAGTGATCGCACGGCCTCGTTTTGCATGTGCTCAGTCATCTGTGCATCAGGTGGTTGTGACTTCACGACGCACTCCGCAGCTGAGGTCGCATGACGTCGCCTGCCTCTCACGCTGGCAGGAAGGGCGGGCAACCGCGGGGAATCGAACCCCGTGCCTCTGGCGTGCCAGACGCTCAGCTTAACCACCGAGCTACCGACGCCACTCATCTGTGCGTCACTTGTCAGTGTACATACGTGCCCATCCATCGGCAGCCAGAGAATGCCTCACTTCCTTATTCCTCGAGACCCAGGCACCTTCAATATGCGGTCAAGCATGTCACCGGCAGTAGCATGCATCAAGAACTTGTCTCCAAGTATTTTGTGGTCGCTGATCCAGCCTCTCAAAGCCGAACCAGCACATCCAGTTGCTTGTAGCGCGTGAGCTTGTTGAGCCTTTCAGCAAGGAGCGGCACAAATCCTTCCTCTTTTAATGCGCTTGTCGGGAGGCTCATGCAGTATGGAGCTATTCCAAAGGTGCTGATGCCGGCTAGTTGAGTGCGCAAGTAATTCATCTAATATAATGGACTACCTCAGGTGGCCCACTTTATTGGATCCCAAATTGAAAGTGTGCAAGGGCATTGTCCGGTAAACACTCTTCATTATGTCACCGATACCATCGCAGTCATATCATAACATTCGTGGCATTGCAATATCTATTGCTATCTGGACCGAGCGCACAGTCCCCAATTATGCATTTGCAATTTCATATTACAATGGACTGCTTCAGCGATGACTTGTCACAGTACGTGTTGTTTTGCATCACAAGTGGACGGCTGGCAACATAACTAGTTCAGTTGATCGTCGTGAACGCTTCACTTACATTGATTCTTGACTATGCTTCGGAGCACCTTTTCGTCGCTCTGGGAAGCGGTCTTATGACAGAAGCTCGTATGGAAAAAATTCGTTGGCAAAATTTCGCACGCAAAGGTTCGTACGCAAAAGTTCGTATGGAGATGTTCGTACGGTATGAAGTTGGTATGCAAAATATTCGTAGTGACAAAAGTCCACAGGGCAAAAACTAGTATGCAAACGCTTGCATGCAACCGAGCAACCTAACCTAACATTGAATGCACCTAACTTAAAATTGAAAATGGTTTACATGTAGCCTTATCTAATCTCACAACCCTTTTCCTTACGATTTTTCCATACGAACATCTTACCACGAGGACCTTAACCAATACGTACTCATATCCCATACAAACTTTTGCCCTCACGAACTATCCCATACGTACTTTATCCACACCGAACTGCGGACATACGAACCTTATACGAACTTCATCCCATTAAGCACTTTATCCATGACGAACTTTAGGCATACGAACATTACCAAACAACAATTGTCATACGAACTTTTGTCTGCCACCCCAGGTAAGCATAGAACATAATATGTGCATACAACAGCCTTTGTGTGGTGCCCCGTGCTGGAGGACGGTACCGGGTGCGGACGTGCTTAGTGATGGCGTCTGATATGTTTGTCAATGGAATGCACCGGGCAGTTGTTGGAAAGCATTTGTTTTGTTTTGCGGAGTTGTGCGTGCACCTGTTGCCAGGCACTCCGTCGTCAAATCGTCATGTTCACATATGCACAAATAACACTATCTGTGCACCTATCGGGGAGCGGCTTTTCCCGCCAAGACACCGCCCGATGTCTGTGGACTTACGACGGACAGTTGCCATTGACCCATTCACTAGTTACCGTTGAGCCACCACTACCGTCGCGGAACACATCCAGAAATACACCTCATCTCCAACGCCCAGCTCTGTGGTGAAGCACAGACCCGACACGGCCTCAAGCCTGGACTAGAGCTCCGACAAGAGCCGTGTGTCTCGCACAGCTAGCGAAACATCAACCACGTGCCGACAGCACAGTGCGGCGCCCTCTGCGTCAAGTTTCTGCAGCACTATCTGCTCAACATGGGCCATGCAGAGCACGCTAAACTGTGACTCCATAACAATGCCGTAAAGCGTACTATCTGATAGTAAAGCACGCCATTCTGGCACTTAACGTTGCAACGTGTGGGGCTGTCGCAGTGCAGAGGCGCATAATGTGCCGCCGTATGGCCGGCGGTGCAAGTGCTGGGCTTTGATATGCAAACTATTCCATTATCTTGATTGGTCGTTCTGCCGGCACGTTAATGGAAAGACGGCCAACGTCCAGTGAAGCCAGTCGTCCGCGTTTCCGCCTGCTTTTTATCAGATCAGCACACCAGGCGGGCGACCGCGCAGGGAACGTTTGCGGAACAAACGGTGCGAGCACCTCGTCTAAGTACTTTTCCAGGTGGTGTGTGCGGGGCCATGGAGTATTCAGTACTATTCGAGCGCACATCACCAGAGCCAGCTGATTGCTCCGCCGTGCTAGTTTTGGCCGCCAGACTGACTGCTGGTTATTGCAGTTTATTGTTCATTTTCGTGGGGTGCTCTTTTCGCATTTGGTTTCCCAGTGGGGTGACACCCGTCGCCCCACCTGTTTTTTTTCGTCGCCGTATTTCCGTTCCCTTTGTTCTGCGTGTTTATTTAGATTTCGTTCGGTAGGGTTTCTTTTTTCCCGTGATGGGGAAAAAGAGGAAAAAGGATACCGACCCTAGCTCGGCACCGGACTCCGAGACGGAATTTCCACCACTCGCTACACCTGACGACCATCGCGCGACCCCGGACTCCCACCTCTCGATACCACCGTTGATGACCCGCGCCGGACAATTTCTTTGGACGACGCCATGGAAGCCCTTCGTTCCTAATCGACCGCCGCTCGTACCAAGACCTCGCCTCGCAATTCCGACCAGACTATCACTCTCCACGCCACAGACCCACGCCCTAACCAGACCACGCCATCCCAACCTGAACCCATCGAACCCTACCTCGACGGTGCTGGCTCTTTCATAGGTGTCAAGCCTGTCGAGGAATCCGTTTCCTTCCGCCGTAGTAACGTTTCTGGCCGACCAAGCAACTCCTCGCCATTTGCTCCTTAGCCAATCCTTACATTGAAGCCACAGCCAACGGATCCCTCGTCATCAAAACCCAAACCCGAGCCCAGACCAAAGCCCTCCTCCGTACCACCACATTTTGTGGCAAATCCGTCACCATCACCCTACATTCCAACCGCAACACCACCAATGGCACCATCTTCGCGCCGGAGCTCCGCTTCATGTCTGAAGCAGATATCCAGACGGAGCTCAGGCCGGGGGTTAGGGGTGACCCACGTCCACCGCATCACCTCCTTTAAAGACGGTCAGAAATGTGATACAAGCCTCCTTGTCCTCACCTTCAACTCTACCACTCTTCCCAAGACTCTCCTAGCCGGCTACATCCGATACCAAGTCCGAGTATTTATTCCCAATCCCCTCCGCTGTTTCAATTGCCAGCGCTTCGGGCATGGTAGTAAGACGTGTCGCCAAACAGCCCGCTGCCCGAAGTGTGGTGAACCACCCCATCTGGATTCCACCTGCTCAAAGCCTGCCCACTGCCTCAGCTGCAACACATCCGACCACCTCACCACTTCCAATTTCTGTCCAGTCCGGCGACGTGAAAAAGAGGTTTGCGCCGTCAAGGCCACGACCGGAGTCTCCTACCCGCAGGCCCGGCGGACCGTCGAGGCCACCTCCACGACCGCCAAAACTTACGCCCAGGCGGCCACCATTGCTCCATCTACAACTCGCGTCAGAACAAATTCCACGTACATACAAACAGAACTTATACCAGGCCTGGCACCACTCACCAAACTAAAACCAATCACCACCACGACACAAACAACTCCGGTTCCCAATACACAGACCACTCCGGCTCCAAACAAGCGGACCACTCCAGGGAGGAGTGACAGGCCCCGCAGTCACTCGGCTGCGGGAGGAAATTCACGTTCCCCATCAGCGGGCCGCCGATCGAGCCCTGCGCGTCCAGCGCCGGCCGGCGCCCACGTGACACG
Organism: Ashinkailepas kermadecensis; assembly: GCA_034440615.1. Classification (NCBI taxonomy): domain Eukaryota; kingdom Metazoa; phylum Arthropoda; class Thecostraca; family Neolepadidae; genus Ashinkailepas; species Ashinkailepas kermadecensis. The sequence continues at coordinate 83,609 of JAOTOM010004706.1, read as the reverse complement.
ACCAACTCCAAGCCGGCGGGCATCCCCCGAGGCAGTAACCGGCCGCCGTGACCTTGCCAAGGCCACCGGTCGGCCGGACGGCTCGAGCGGGTCAACCGCCGCCGGCCGCACTCAACACGCATACTCACTTGAACTGCACTCTTGGCTCCGATATGCACCGAAAGGTGCCGACAAACATTAACACTTCTTTTCCCGATGTCTACATTTTTATAATGGAATTGCCGTAGTTTAATATCAAAATGGGCCGAAATGAAAGTTTTTTTTTCAGTATTATCGCACCTATTCTCATAGCACTCCAAGAAACATGGGTTTTGCCTAATGATACATACATCATATGTAGCTTGTCACCTTTAATTTAAGATGCCTGTTGGCCGTGGCGATGATGGCGTTAGCTCTCCTTTTAGCTCATGCATATTATTACGTGTTATCCTTTTGAGCTTTGCATTGTCGCTCAAAATCCCACCGATTTCTTTTTCGTCCTATAATTTTTCATTCCTGGTGACACATATGGCCGATTTAGCGACCTTGCAGATAACGACAGCCTTATCATCCCGTAACTCTTTTGTCACGAATCGCAGGTGGATCGAAAGGGAAGATTTAGTCACCATTCCCCATTCTCGTGCTTTCCGTCGACAAGTGTTTTTGCAAATCGGGATGCGTCCATTTGACGCGGCCGACACTGTATCGAACGGAAGTGTTACTGTCAACAACAGGCACTGGATGCCACTATCGATACAGACCTAGACAATACAGATAATAATGGCCGAGTTAGCATTTTGACGATGCGAAGGAGAAAACCGGCAATGACAGGCAAACCGGCAACGAAGCACACAAAAACCGGCAACGAAACACTTGAGGATGAATCACGATGAACTTGGTTAGCAATACAACAACAAGTCCCCATAAGCTTCCACATCATGAAAGAAGTAGAATCTTAACTTTGCCGGCATGCAAATTAAACGCCTTTCGCATACGAAGCTGATATCTTGAAACTCGAAGCCTGTGACTTTTCGCTTGAATATTTTGGACTTAGCTTGCACGGATAAGTCGTCTTATATGCTGGCCGTTGGAGTCGCAAAGATGCTGGACTCTTGATCGTAAGGTCGTGGGTTCGAATCCCACAGCCGGCGGAATTACCGAATGCACCCGCGACCAGTCGACGTGAGAGGGTGGCGACGCTGTATGATTTAGCAGTTGAATGTGTCGTGGAAGAACCAGAAATTCTTCCTCTTCACCTGGTGGCTAAATATGCTATATATGGACTATGTCCAAGACATAGGTTAGGTAGTTATTAGGTCGTTAATCATATGTAGCGAATTGCAAAAGCAGCCGTAACACCGTCAAGGGGGCTGGTTTGCGCGACGGTGGAGGCTTATGCTACGCTTCCAATGACGCTACTTGCATTTCCATACGCGCATATAGAAAGGGAATCAAAATCACCCGAAAGTGTTGCAAATGCGTGAAAATCCCAACAATTAATGAAGCATGTTTGTGAACCGGAGAATCCGTTGGCGTATCATGACTGAGGCCAACGGAAAAACTCCAAACATCAACAACTCATCATATTTATCAATCATTGATGCTAAGGTAGTGTGGAGCAGAATATTAAAACCGTGGGGACCATCACGAAGCGCCCGGCACCGGTATATCTCCACCTTCCATACACTATAGTAAGATTCAGTTCAGTCGCATCAGTCGGCACACACTAGATAATCACAGCTAACAGGTGCATTGATTTATTGACATACTTTGAAGGTCGCGTTGATTGTTCAACACAACGGCGCTGGTCGCGGGTGTAAACAATGCTCGTCTCCAGGTTCTTCGACAAAATGCATCCCTGCAAACTCGGATCGTTTCCATTTAAATCGCCTTCACCCGGGCACGTGACCAACGACCATTACACCCGTGACAACCAGCGTGTTCGCTCTGAACATCCATACCGCAGCACACACAATCAACGCAGCAATCCATCACAATTACGGCCGACGCCGGCGGAACGAGCCCCGGCCGGCCCGGCCGCGTTCGCCCGCGTTCGACCGACGAGAGGCCGGGCGGCGCCGGCGGCGCGCGGCGGCCGTCCGCTCGCGGTGCGCGCGGGACCACCGTGCACGTGGGACGAGCTGGCCAGCCCGGCGCCACCCGGAGCGGGCGTCCGCCATGCGGGGCGGCCGGCGACACGTCGGCGGGGGATTCCCGCACGGCGCCGAACGCCTCCAGTCGGGTGGACCGGGGCGCCGACCACCCCCAGTCGGGCGGACCGGGGCGCCGAACGCCTCCAGTCGGGCGGACCGGGGCGCCGAACGCCTCCAGTCGGGCGGACCGGGGCGCCGAACGCCTCCAGTCGGGCGGACCGGGGCGCCGAACGCCTCCAGTCGGGCGGACCGGGGCGCCGAACGCCTCCAGTCGGGCGGACCAGGGCGCCGAACGCCTCCAGTCGGGTGGACCAGGGCGCCGAACACCTTCAGTCGGGTGGACCAGGGCGCCGAACACCTTTAGTCGGGTGGACCAGGGCGCCGAACTCCTTCAGTCGGACGGACCAGGGCGCCGAACGCCTCCAGTCGGGTGGACCAGGGCGCCGAACACCTCCAGTCGGGTGGACCAGGGCGCCGAACACCTTCAGTCGGGTGGACCAGGGCGCCGAACACCTTCAGTCGGGTGGACCAGGGCGCCGAACGCCTTCAGTCGGGTGGACCAGGGCGCCGAACACCTTCAGTCGGGTGGACCAGGGCGCCGAACACCTTCAGTCGGGTGGACCAGGGCGCCGAACACCTTTAGTCGGGTGGACCAGGGCGCCGAACTCCTTCAGTCGGACGGACCAGGGCGCCGAACGCCTCCAGTCGGGTGGACCAGGGCGCCGAACACCTTCAGTCGGGTGGACCAGGGCGACGAACGCCTCCAGTCGGGTGGACCAGGGCGCCGAACGCCTCCAGTCGGGTGGACCAGGGCGCCGAACGCCTCCAGTCGGGTGGACCAGGGCGCCGAACACCTTCAGTCGGGTGGACCAGGGCGCCGAACACCTTCAGTCGGGTGGACCAGGGCGCCGAACACCTTCAGTCGGGTGGACCAGGGCGCCGAACACCTCCAGTCGGGTGGACCAGGGCGCCGAACACCTTCAGTCGGGTGGACCAGGGCGCCGAACACCTTCAGTCGGGTGGACCAGGGCGCCGAACACCTTCAGTCGGGTGGACCAGGGCGCCGAACACCTTCAGTCGGGTGGACCAGGGCGCCGAACACCTTCAGTCGGGTGGACCAGGGCGCCGAACACCTTCAGTCGGGTGGACCAGGGCGCCGAACACCTCCAGTCGGGCGGACCAGCTAATCAGGAGCCACGTACAGCGCTGAAGACAAGCTTGATCGGCTGGCTAGACCAGGCTGAGGCTGTCGCCCGCCTCAAGGCCAGCGAATACACACGGCAACGTTGGCTCCGGCCTCCTGAAGATCCCACTGGAGATTCGTCGGGCTCCAAGAACGTGCCGCAAACAAACGCAAAAGAGGCTCACGCCGCATGCAATATCACTTCTCGTATCCGGCTGGAGGGCGAGCCAAACATTATCTCACGCGCGCTGCGCCGGCAGACGGCTTTCCAGTGGCCGCCTTCTGGTCGCTCGGCATTCCCGGAAAATGAGCACAGGCGAAGCAAAACACCGCTGGCAAACTGCATTGCCACACGAAATCAACACGCATCCAGAACGTCGCACAAAAACGCGCTGCTCCCAGTCCTCAGAGTCGTCGAACGCCTGCCGGCCGGCCGCATGCGCGGAAGACACCCGCCTCGGCGCTGACAGCCGGGGTCTCGTTTAAACGACCGCCGCCGTTCGACCAGCTCCGGGAACGAATAAATGAGGTGTACATCTTCTCGATGGGGTCGACAACTACAGACTGATATTGCTCCAAGAGTGGTGAATAAGTAGCGCTATTTCACTCTGGTCATGCCGAACGGGGATCGCGTTGGAGCAAGAACGACAGACAAATTCAGTCTATATCGCTCAGATGGCAATGCATCCAAGACACTTGGATGTATCACCGAGAACGACGAGTACCTGGTGTTCGCGTTGCTCCGGTGCCGTGAAACAATACGAGGTGGTGATCTGGTGTTCGCTTCGTTATGGTGCCGTGGAACAACACGAGGTGGTGACAGGGGTGCCGAAAACCACCTTAAATCATGGTGGCCGATTGGAAAATTAGCTTTAGAAATGCTGTCTGGAGAGGAACATGTCCGAGAAAGCCAAAGAAAAGCATGTTTGCAACGCAATGCTATACAATGGAAGAAATTACGGTAGGACATCCATGTGAAAGTGTGTGAAATTCTTTGTCGATTGTATGCTTTTTATTGAATGTGATTTTGAATACACCAATGCGGGAAGACGAAAGTAGAAAATTACGTGTGATAATGGGAGGCAAGAATAACAAAGCATATTTTTTAACTGTGTGCCATCTTCCTTCCAAATCGGAACGTATTGGTGAACTAGCAGTAGCGACTCTGATGGTGAAGGACAACACAAACCTATGCACTCCAGCAGCGCGCGCGAGCAGGTGGAGCTTCTGTCCATCACCCCCCCTCCTCCCGGACAGCTCCCGCAACAGCACGGCATTCCCCTGTCGAGCCACCTCTGGGTGCAACTCTCGACTTCCCCCCACCCCCCACTGACAGCTCCCGCAACAGCACGGCATTCCCCTGTCGAGCCACCTCTGGGTGCAACTCTCGACTTCCCCCACCCCCCACTGACAGCTCCCGCAACAGCACGGCATTCCCTGTCGAGCCACCTCTGGGTGCAACTCTCGACTTCCCCCACCCCCCACTGACAGCTCCCGCAACAGCACGGCATTCCCTGTCGAGCCACCTCTGGGTTCAACTCTCGACTTCCCCACCCCCACTGACAGCTCCCGCAACAGCACGTCATTCCCTGTCGAGCCACCTCTGGGTGCAACTCTCGACTTCCCCCACCCCCCACTGACAGCTCCCGCAACAGCACGTCATTCCCTGTCGAGCCACCTCTGGGTGCAACTGTCGACTTCCTCGAACGGCCGCGCCGGTCGGCTTCCACAGGGAGCTGGACCGGCGCCGGGTCTGCAGAACACGGTCCACACGTGACCAGACGGTCGGCTTCGGCTACAGCCACCTTCGGCCGGCGTTCCGGACGGCGACCACACTCCCAACGTGACCACAATTAACACCCACTTTGTCGACGTTGACTGTGAAACCAACGAAAACCAGACGTGGGAGCGGCCGGACGCGCACCATTCTTCTCCGATCTTGAACACAGAACACGACTGGTTTTGCACACTTTGGTCACAAGAAACGCATTGAAACAAATCTCACGACTAAATATTGTTATTCGATAATTCACGCATGCTCGGTTCACGTTGGTCGGCCGGAGGTCCCGATGCCGTTGCTTCAGCTGGCGCCACACATCCGCCCGCTGCTCGGGACCACACAGCGGCTCGGCGCCGACACGATCTCGTCTGCACGCGTTAGTCTTCGACGGCACAGCGACGGTGCACTGGCACCGCGACACCTCCGTGTCTCAGCCTCAGTGCACGGTCGATTTGTGTTTCAGTACCACCGCACTGAGACACGCAGTGTCTCAGTGCCACTACACTGTCGCTTAGTGGTCTCATTACCAGAGCACTGTCGCTTCACGCACTGGCAATGAGGAACACAGTGTCTCAGTACCAGTGCACTGTCCCTTAGTGTCTCAGTACCAGTGCAATGTCGCCTAGTATCTCAGTACCAGTGCACTGTCGCTTGGTATCTCAGTACCAGTGCACTGTCCCTTAGTGTCTCAGTACCAGTGCAATGTCGCCTAGTATCTCAGTACCAGTGCAATGTCGCTTCACGCACTGGTACTGAGGAACAGTGTCTCAGTGCCAGTGCACTGTCGCTTAGTGTCTCAGTGCCAGTGCACTGTCGCTTTACGCACTGGCACCGAGACACTCAGTGCGCACGGCGGATCAGGTGGATGGGGTGTCTCGTGCTGGACGGAGCGGGCGCCGCGAATACCGATCCTGTGTCGTGGCACGCACAGGCAAGGAGACTAGGAGCGCCACACACAGCTCCGCTCACGTTGATCGCGGGCCGCGACTGTCGCACTACGGCGTGAAGTCGGATGATATGAGCGCATCATACGCCATATGAAATGTAAGCGTCTTGTTCGGCGCCTGTGTGCTGGCCGATGCCCGCACGGCAGATGTCAGGTGTCTGTTGTTCAGGTGCTGATTGCTCCCGGCTGCGATCGTGTGGCTGCCGAGGGGTCGGTGTCAGGGATTTGGGGTCGGTGTCAGGGATTTGGGGTCGGTGTCAGGGATTTGGGGTCGGTGTCAGGGAGCTGGGGTCGGTGTCAGGGAGCTGGGGCCGGTGTCAGGGAGTTGGGGTCGGTGTCAGGGAGTTGGGGTCGGTGTCAGGGAGCTGGGGTCGGTGTCAGGGAGTTGGGGTCGGTGTCAGGGAGTTGGGGTCGGTGTCAGGGAGTTGAGGTGGGTGTCGGGAGAGTTGGGGTCGGTGTCAGGAGAGTTGGGGCCGGTGTCAGGAGAGTTGGGGCCAGTGATCAGGGAGCTGGGGTCGGTGTCGGGGGAGCTGGGGCCGGTGTCAGGGAGTTGGGGTCGGTGTCAGGGAGTTGGGGTCGGTGTCAGGGAGTTGAGGTGGGTGTCGGGAGAGCTGAGGTCGTTGTCAGGGAGCTGGGGTCGGTGTCGGGGAGCTGAGGTCGGTGCCAGGGAGCTGGGGTCGGCGTCGAGGGAGCTGAGGTCGGTATCGGGGGAGCTGGGGTCGGTGTCGGGGGAGACGGTGCCTGTATCGGGGCGACCGAGGTCAGTGTCGGGGGAGCCGAGGCCAAACCACCGAGGACCCGGTGTCAGTTCCGGCCGGCGCGGACGGGCGGCGCGCGCACTGTTTCCGCTCGGGCAGCGGACCGTTGACCGTGGCGCCTCCGACGCCCGGCCGGCGCAGCAGATGCGGCCGCCGGCGGCGCTTCTCGGAACAGCAGCGGCGCAGTTGGCGCCGCGTCCGCCACGGGTGGCGTCCGAGCACGCACAGCACGGCCCGCACGGCCGGTCGTCCGCCACGGGTGGCGTCCGAGCACGCACAGCGCGGCCCGCACGGCCGGTCGCCAGTCACGCGCACCGATTCCCGTTCCTGCCTGGCGGACTACAGCACAGCAGTCCCCACACCAACGACTACAGCACAGCGACCCCGATACCACCGACTACAGCATAGCCACCCCGACACCACCGACCATAGCACAGGTGCCCCGACACCACCGACCATAGCACAGCGACCTCGACACCACCGACTACAGCATAGCCACCCCGACACCACCGACCATAGCACAGGTGCCCCGACACCACCGACCATAGCAAAAAACCAAAAAAGCCACACACCGACCAAGCACAGCCGACCATAGCACAGCGACCTCGACACCACCGACTACAGCATAGCCACCCCGACACCACCGACCACAGCACAGGTGCCCCGACACCACCGACCATAGCACAGCGACCTCGACACCACCGACTACAGCACAGCCACCCCGACACCACCGACCACAGCACAGGTGCCCCGACACCACCGACCATAGCACAGCGACCTCGACACCACCGACCATAGCACAGGTACCCCGACACCACCGACTACAACACAGTCCAGGTTCACCAGTCGCCAAACAAAAATTGCTTCCCGACAACAGCCGTCACGGAGACAAGTGGCTGCCGTAGTAGTTTGTGGAGGAAATGGTGGCAAACTTCCGCATGGAAAACAAGAAGACCTGGGCCGAGGAAGATGTGGGAGAAGATTCAACCAGGGGTGGAGAACCTCCACATGGTGGACAAGACACGCCCGGGTCCCGGGAGGATGTGGGCCACCATACAATCAGAGCGTGGAGAACTTCCACATGGAAGACAAGACACACCCGGGTCTGGGGAGGATGAGGGAAACGATTTAATCAGCCCTGTGCTGGTTGACAACCAATCGCATGCGACAGCTAAACTACATGGACTCCGCGTCTTACTTTCACTCCGCTCCATCCCCTCAAGCTAATTGCCATGCCTAACTTAGTCGTTCGGCCCTAAGGGTGAGAATTTGCTGCCGAATGACACAACTATGTCACATCTATAGCATACGATAAAGCTTGATTTCGAGGCGAGCCGATTGGTTTTTTTTTTTTTAGGGTTGGTTTTTTGTTTTTTTTGGTTCGCCCCCCCCCCCCCCCCGTTTGTGGGGGGGGGGGGAGGGGGGGGGGGGGGGATTTTAAACCCCAAAATTTTTTTGTTGGGAGAGGGGCCTTTCCCCCCTAACCCCCCCCCCCCCCCGGGGGGGCCTGGACGTCGGGTGATTACGGCAGACGTGTGACGAGAGTGTGCTGCACGGCCACACCGATTGTATCTGTCGGGAATTGAACTACTTACCTTTTCTGAGCAAAACCGACACGCTCTTATGCTAAAGTCACGCTTCCCATATCCTTAGACCTTTCTTGTAAACTATTCACGCAAATGGTTCGGCATTGTTGGCTTCTGCGTAACTTTCAATGATGCTGCCACCCCCTCCTTGCTTGCTTCCAGAACGGATTGCCTGCGCACTTTTCGCTAAACATAATGCACACATGACCACACGAGCACGATTGCTGGTGCTTGTTAGCCCGATGCCTGTGAAACGTGACACGTTGAACAGTTTCGCAGGATGGTGGCTCAGAGTCGGGACAAATAGAGCACCGGATTGTTGATGCTACACGTCAAACTCTCCCCAGGCAATACCCGGGAACTGTCGGGGCGTGTTTGCAGGATGGCGGCTTCGAGAGTCGGGACAAGTAGAGCACCGAATTGTTGATGCTAAACGTCAAACTCTCCCCAGGCAATACTCGGGAACTGTCGGGGCGTGTTTGCAGGATGGCGGCTTCGAGAGTCGGGGCAAGTATAGCACCGAATTGTTGATGCTAAACGTCAAACTCTCCCCAGGCAATACTGGAACTGTCGGGGCGTGTTTGCAGGTGGCGGTTTCGAGAGTCGGGGCAAGTATAGCACCGAATGTTGATGCTAAACGTCACACTCTCCCCAGGCAATACTCGGGAACTGTCGGGGCGTGTTTGCAGGATGGCGGCTTCGAGAGTCGGGGCAAGTATAGCACCGAATTGTTGATGCTAAACGTCACACTCTCCCCAGGCAATACTCGGGAACTGTCGGGGCGTGTTTGCAGGATGGCGGCTTCGAGAGTCGGGGCAAGTATAGCACCGAATTGCTGGTGTTAAACGTGAAACCGCCAATTACGCTATCGTACACAATCGACAAAGTACATTGTATGGCTGGTGAAGAATTATAATTAGGTGGGCCTCCACGTGTTCTATGAATAGGAGAGGTATGATATATGAAGGATATATGAAGTTACAGGGTTCGTGTCAATTTTATGGGTGCTTTGCAAACATGTAAACAATACGGAGGAGGCTCGGCCTCTCGAGCATAGCGCGATACAAACATAGTGGTACTGGTGGTAAGGAACTAGGAAAATCACTTCCTGAAAATACTCCAAGCGTGGAATAGATGAACAAACATAATGCTAGAAATCGGACAGATTACAATCACAGAGATAGTGCTGCGAAATATTAAACCAGTATGTTTGTGGTGGGGGGGGACGAAAGGCTATCAAAAGTACATAGGTCTTGTTCTAGTCCAACGGAGCAAGCAAGGTTGGTTCGGACGCTACAAAAGATAAGAAGATCACATACAGAATGCGAAGACATCCAGCATCCAGAGCCTTAATGTCACAACATGCACACGTACGACGAGTAGCGTATGTATGAATAGCGTATGTATGAATAGCGTATGTAAGATAGCGCATAGTAGAGTAGCATACGTACGAGTACCTATGTGTACCACGCATACTCACACACGTTTTTCAACTGCACAATTACGGTTCACTTCCACCCTCGAGAAAAGAAACGTCGATATTTCGCTTTGTGTTGGGTGGGTGGCGCCTTACAGCATATAGAGAAACGACGGGCTCTCCAAGTGACGGTGAACACATGTCGGTCGGTTGGTTGGTTATTGGTTTTACGACACGTCGATCGTTGAGTCACATAGCATCGCCAATCTCTCACGCCGATTGGCCGCGGGCGAAGAGAAGCGACAGGCGAGACTCGAACCCACAATCGTTCGATCGTGAGACGGGCGACTTACCCATAGACTACTCGTCCCCGGTGAACACAGGCCACCTCCAGTGACTATCAGTATTGAATGGCATTGCTGGTTGGCTATTGGGGTGTAGACTGCAGTGGTCGTGCAGCGCCCATGAATGACACTGCCTTGCACTGCGCTGCATTCACTCACAAGTGCACCCGCCGACATCGTGGTAACCACTGTACAGGATGAAAGCGATAAATCAGCTGGACGAACGGCAGGGCACCTCGGGACTCGGCAGGCTGCAGTCTGGAGCACTGTAGCCGCTCGGCGTCCGCTTGGTAGACTCCCAACAAGGAGATCGCTGCGACGACGATCATGGAATCGAACCGTAGCTCGGTTGGTTGGTTATTGGGGTTGGTTGGTTGGTTATTGGTTTTACGACACGTCGACCGTTGAGTCATGTAGCGTCGCCAATCTCTCACGCCGATTGGTCGCGGGCGAAGGGTAGCGACAGGTGAGACTCGAACCCACAACCTTTCGATTGTGAGACGAGCATCTTACCCCTAGACCACTCGTCCCCTGGTTATTGGGGTTAGGGGCGCATCGACTGCAGCTCCAATCACGTCGTCAATCATATCAAGTTTTAAAGCCGAAACCGATTGACACTACTGAATGCGACACATTGTCAAAGAACCGCAGCTCCAATGATGAAAAGGTCAAGGAATGCAACCATAATTGGAACGAAGGAAAGGTGGTGTTGTAAGTCAACGTAAATAATACGACAAAACAAGAACGGCGATGAATGATCGTGCGCATGTTCGGGTTCGCTTCATGCCTCGCGCCGGGGGTTACTGGCTCGTGGTCTTCGCATTATTTTCAATCGAACTTTTTAGCATTGCTTCACCCCTATATTTCTGCAGATTTTCATGTGCTGAAAACATGTCTCGGCGACGGTGCAATTCGCACGTCCATTGCAACAACGAGTCACGGGACAGCAAAAGTCGAGGTTTTGTCATGCTGCTTCGACGTTCGCTTCACCACAGAAATAAAATTGCTTAAATGTGCATTCCACACCAAAGCTATCTTCTCCTGGGTGCGAGCGATACGGCGGAAAAATATTAATGTACAACACTCAGCTTACAGGGCACAATACCAAAATATAGCCAAACTGCTTAACGTCGTTGCGTCAACTTAATATGTTTTCTTTTTTTCACGAGCGGCAAACACACATCATGTCCCTGTCGGTTGGTTGGTTGGTTATTGGTTTTACGACACGTCGACCGTGGAGTCATATAGCGTCGCCAATCTCTCACGCCGATTGGTCGCGGGCGAAGAGTAGCGACAGGTGAGATTCGAACCCACAATCTTTCGATTGCGAGACGAGCATCTTACCCCTAGACCACTCGTCCCCATCATGTCCCTGTCGGAGGTTTGAGGCCTGGCTGGGCCAGGCTTGATTTCCTACCAACAACAAACTGTCTCCAGGTCCGCCGTTGCGGGTCGGCCGACGATTCCCGGAAATGTTTTTACTCATTTATTCCGCACCGAAGTCGAGTGTTTCCTGGAGGATGTTTTTCCCAGTCCCTCCGCCATCGAACGGCAACTGACAAAATGCTTGCCGTCGCATAACTAAAATAGATACCGAATAGGTCACGCGAGAATTCAGTCCACAAATATTCTTTGGAGGAAAACACGTTCCAACTCGCCGCAACAATTGGACCACTAGTCAAACGGTAGCACAATCACCTGACTCACATCGGGTCGGGTGGTGCCGCACGATCTCAGCCTCAGAGAACACCACCTGACTCATGTCGGTCGGGTGGTGCCGCACGACCTCAGCCTCAGAGAACACCACCTGACTCTTGTCGGTCGGGTGGTGCCGGACGACCTCAGCCTCAGAGAACACCACCTGACTCATGTCGGTCGGGTGGTGCTGCATGACCTCAGCCTCAGAGAACACCACCTGACTCATGTCGGTCGGGTGGTGCCGCACGACCTCAGCCTCAGAGAACACCACCTGACTCATGTCGGTCGGGTGGTGTCGCACACCCAGCCTCAGAGAACACCACCTGACTCATGTCGGTCGGGTGGTGCCGCACGACCTCAGCCTCAGAGAACACCACCTGACTCATGTCGGTCGGGTGGTGTCGCACGACCTCAGCCTCAGAGAACACCACCTGACTCATGTCGGTCGGGTGGTGCCGCACGACCTCAGCCTCAGAGAACACCACCTGACTCATGTCGGTCGGGTGGTGCCGCACGACCTCAGCCTCAGAGAACACCGTCTGACTCATGTCGGTCGGGTGGTGCCGCACGATCTCAGCCTCAGAGAACACCACCTGACTCATGTCGGTCGGGTGGTGCCGCACGATCTCAGCCTCAGAGAACACCACCTGACTCATGTGGTGGGGTGTTGTTGGATGCCCTCAGCCTCAGAGAACACCACCTGACTCATGTCGGTCGGGTGGTGTCGCACGACCCCAGCCTCAGAGAACACCACCTGACTCATGTCGGTCGGGTGGTGCCGCACGACCTCAGCCTCAGAGAACACCACCTGACTCATGTCGGTCGGGTGGTGCCGCACGACCTCAGCCTCAGAGAACACCACCTGACTCATGTCGGTCGGGTGGTGCCGCACGACCTCAGCCTCAGAGAACACCACCTGACTCATGTCGGTCGGGTGGTGCCGCACGACCTCAGCCTCAGAGAACACCACCTGACTCATGTCGGTCGGGTGGTGTCGCATGACCTCAGCCTCAGAGAACACCACCTGACTCATGTCGGTCGGGTGGTGCCGCACGACCTCAGCCTCAGAGAACACCACCTGACTCATGTCGGTCGGGTGGTGCCGCACGACCTCAGCCTCACAGAACACCACCTGACTCATGTCGGTCGGGTGGTGTCGCATGACCTCAGCCTCAGATAACACCACCTGACTCATGTCGGTCGGGTGGTGTCGCATGACCTCAGCCTCAGAGAACACCACCTGACTCATGTCGGTCGGGTGGTGCCGCACGACCTCAGCCTCACAGAACACCACCTGACTCATGTCGGTCTGGTGGTGTCGCATGACCTCAGCCTCAGAGAACACCACCTGACTCATGTCGGTCGGGTGGTGCCGCACGACCTCAGCCTCAGACAACACAACCTGACCAATGTAGGATCAGGCAGTGTCATCAGGTGACCCACTACAAAGCCTCGGACAAGAGGCGGGGAAGGGTGAGTCCGTCCTACAGCCAGGTTTGATTGTATTCAATTGAAAAAGAACTGAATCCCAAAGTTCGCTGTGGTAGCTTTACAACACCTGGACACATACTGAGCAGACCGTACTGCGCAACCCCAGAATTAACTGGTAAATTGGACGACTTCGACCCGACGGCACCACTTTAGTCACGGCTTCAGTGTGTCGCCAAAGCTCCGACACAGCAGCCCCGCTGCTAAGTACGAAACCCTATCGCACCCAGCGGTGGGGAGGAAATATGTTTGCAGTCTTTGATTTGGAGAGGATTGGTTGGTTGGTTGGTTGGTTATTGGTTTTACGACACGTCGACCGTTGAGTCACATAGCGTCGCCAATCTCTCACGCCGATTGGTCGCGGGCGAAGAGTAGCGACGGGTGAGATTCGAACCCACAACCTTTCGATTGCGAGACGAGCATCTTACCCATAGACCACTCGTCCCCGATTTGGAGAGGGAACCTGTGGGACATTCCAAGTCGTAGATGAAACTTTTGTCAATGTTCCTGACATCAAGAACTCACTTTTCCACTTCCAAGTCACCTTTGGGCATGCTTATCAAGCAGACATGAGCTTACAGTCATTTTCAAACAACTCAATTCATTGGCAAAACAAAGAGTGGACAATTTCCCGGAGAGGATAATGCTCTGGATGACAAACATCCCAGACGGAACAGCTTTTCCAACCCTGATTGGATCAGCTGCCAGCTGAGCCTCTCAGCCGGCGGCTAACGACAAGCGAGTGAAGATACTCGGGCCCCGCCGTGCCGGGAGAGGAGGGACTGGACGGAGGTGGCCACCGATGATGATTGGGGTTTTTGGGCGCATCGACCAGGGTTGGTCATTTAGCGCCCATAACAGTATGCCCTACCTACTCAGATGTATGCATTGGTGGTACAGTTTAGCACGATATCTTCACTGTCCCGGGTATATTATTGAAAGCCTGCTTCTGCAACGAAGCAGCACACGTTCCATAGGCATTCAGAGTCGTCTCCAAGGAGGCTGGAGAGCCTCCTGTTAGTCCCAAAATATTGGGCTCTGTCCTGTGCGTAAAGGTGACATGTTAGAATATGATGTACTGTCAGGAACGAGTTGCATCGTGGGCACACTGGTCTGGCCTCATTTCTGAGCAGGTGACAATGTGTTGCGTACGTGTGTCCTATTCGCAGTCGTGCTGATGCAACCTCCTCAGCTCGTACCTTCCTGGAGGACGACGACCAATGCCCTATATGTGGCTTGATTTGTTTGTTTGTTTGTGCCCAGAGCGTCCTAATTGCGTTGCCATTTCTCATGAATGTATGTAGAGATAGTGGGGTAAAAATCCTGTGCCGGGAGAAGAAGGGCGCGCGTGTAGGGTCTCCGTGCCGCTCGTCTCGCTGCCTCATCAGCGAGCTCGTTCCCCGGATGCCGACATGACTTGGGATCCAGCAAAATGATACACGTCTTCCCTCTCGTCTCAGTAAAGTAAGGCGGGTTAAGATGTCCTGTAACATTTGTTCTCGGGGGTTAAAACCTTCCAGTGCCAAGAGGCTGGGAGGTGGCCACCAAGTGCGCTCTCCCAACTCAGTCGTCGGGGTGGGGGCCACTTCTGCGAAAATGTATTCCGGTTGAATGCAATTGGCTGACCAGCACACCCAACACTGCTACGGATCATCCATTACAGAACGCTGCTACGGATCGTTGCATTACATTACAGAGCAGCTGCGATGTGGCCTATCGTCACCGCCACATCCGACGTGTGAAATATACCGATCCTTATTGCACTGATGTCATGCGTCAGAAAGGTCTTCATTTCCCGGCGTAAAATGAGATCCGTCGTAATGAGAAGCAGGATAAAACTGTTCGGACCTTCATGCAACCAACAAATGCTCACATTTGGAACACTAAATTGCATTTTCAACTCATATACAAAGTTTTAGGCGAAACACCATCGTCGTGAAACTGGTTTATAAGTTCGATATCGGTGTATCGGCGGTTCGATAACTTCGACCACAGTTGATGTATGTCCGGTAGGGCTATACAAGCATGTCACTACCAGGTAAATTAAACTGGAATACTTGTGCCTCGATTTTCTTCACGGCGGTAGGCTGTATTCGTCACTTCAAAACTCGTTATTTCTTTGAAACACATGCTGGCTGCGCCATGCTGTTGCTTCATCTCTTCTCATGTTGTCCCACCGTTTTACTGGTGGCCAGTTGGTTGTGTTCACTTCTGTGCGTGTCTGCACTGCATTCATCATCCCTCTGCCATCGTTGAGGGGCCATAACTGCCCCGACAAGTGTGTGTACTGTGGGTGCGTGCGTGTGTGAGAGATCGTTGGCGTTGGCGGCTTGGTGTTTAACCCTATTACGACAGGGATCTTCTAAGCATAAATATGTGTGTGTGTGGGGGGGGGGGGGGGGGGGAGCGGATTCCGATTCTCAACAAGTGTCACCCTTGCCACGCCATTGCTTGTTGGTAGGTTATTTGGGTTTAGGGGCGCATCGACAGCGTTGGTCATACAGCGCCCATACGCCATTGCTTGCAATGGTTTGAATAGGGCATGTCCTGAATACCTCTCGTCGCCTCGCTGGTCCGCCAGTGAGAAAGCACCCTGGCTCCACCAGCGCTTGTAACCAATTATCACCGTTTGTCATGAATTGACCCCACACTACACATTTTCCAACTGGTACGTAAATGATACCGATCTGAGAAAACCGGCAACTTGTTGCCAATTTTCCCTCCCCTGGATCCGCCCCTGACATAATTAAGATCAAAATAAGCACTTTCGTAGGTAAGCGAGGTAGTATGAATAGTTGAATGCCAAATTATAGTCACCTGAACAGGCAAGCAATGAAAATATTCAAATACACGTGCTGTTCCCGAGTTTTCGCAAAACTCTGTCGGAGGTGCCTCCCACTATTCGCTCATGTGGCCACCTTTGATGTAGTTACGGAACTAAAATTTTGACACGATGTAGAAAAAAGAAAGTTAGGAAAAGTCACCGAGATTCACGCTCCTATTACAAAAGGTTAGGAAGCGGCAGGCGAGAAACCACAAGGGGTGGTCAGAAATCCGCCACCCCACACCTCCTGAATCCCACACCGAAATGGGGTTAGGTGGACACAGCCTACACGGCCAATTGGCGTCGATGTGGTGGGCTCCGTGAGCACGTCAACGTGAAGCCGAACGCCACTCACCGCCGGCCACCGAGTAGAGATAGCGCGGCTGCGACAGGGCCGCCAGCAGGTGGACGAAGTCCAGCATCAGGCAGGCCAGGCTGTCGGTGCCCTGCAGCCAGGCGATCCGATCCAGAGCGGCCAGCAGGCCCCGCTCCAGGTAGAGGGCACTCTGCGATGGCTGGTCCTGCAGGTGGGGTCAGGTCAGGTCAGGTCAGGGTGTCGGCGCCCAGTAGCAAGGTGATCTGGTCCAGAGCGGCTAACATGCCCCGCTCCAGGTAGAGGACACTCTGCGACGGCTGGTCCTGCAAGTGGGTCAGGTCAGGTCAGGTCATCTCATCTCACCTCATCCCAGCCACCTCGCAGCAGGCACAGGGATTGTGTGACGGGTGTCCCTGTGGATGAGGCCAGCAGACCAAGCAGACCACGTGACACACACCACAGCCAAATGCTGCCACACATCGGATACACGACAGTACACGTGCGACACGAAGCACGGGATACACCAGACATGGCACAGCATGGGATGACAGCTACCTCAGGGGCGCAAGTGGCCTGTCGCTTTGGCCCAGAAGTCAGTCTGTCCAGGTAACGTCAGGTAAAAGAAGACGATTTTGAGGACTATTTGTCGGCACATTTGGCACCTGGCGCCGCGCCAATCCCGCACAGTTAGCCGCACGCCAAACGGAAAATACCGCGATCAGTGAGATTCGAACCTGTGCCGGCCCGATCCGGTCTGGGTCGGTCCAGGTTACGACCGAGGCAGGTCATATCCTGGACACAGGTCATATCCTGGACACAGGTCATATCCTGGACACAGGTCATGTCATGCCAGTGGTCGGGACCGGCCCGGCGGGCATCCTGGACACAGGCCATGTCAGTCAGTGGTCCGGTCAGGCAGGTCATGTCATGTCAGCGGTCGGGATCAGTCATCGGGTACCCTGGACACAGGCCATGTCAGTCAGTGGTCCGGTCAGGCAGATCATGTCATGCCAGTGGTCGGGACCAGTCATCGGGTACCCTGGACACAGGCCATGTCAGTCAGTGGTCCGGTCAGACAGATCATGTCATGTCAGTGGTCGGCATCGGTCAGTGGGTATCCTGGACACAGGCCATGTCAGTCAGTGGTCCGGTCAGGCAGATCATGTCATGTCAGTGGTCGGGACCGGCCCGGCGGGCATCCTGGACACAGGCCATGTCAGTCAGTGGTCCGGTCAGGCAGATCATGTCATGTCAGCGGTCGGGATCAGTCATCGGGTATCCTGGACACAGGTCATGTCAGTCAGTGGTCCGGTCAGGCAGACCATGTCATGTCAGTGGTCGGGACCGGCCCGGCGGGTATCCTGGACACAGGCCATGTCAGTCAGTGGTCCGGTCAGGCAGATCATGTCATGTCAGCGGTCGGGATCAGTCATTGGGTATCCTGGACACAGGTCACGTCAGTCGGTGGTCCGGTCAGGCAGACCATGTCATGCCAGCGGTCGGGACCGGCACGACGGGCTCCAGTCCGATTTTGCCGTGCCCGCAACTCCTAGAGGACCACATGTCCGCTTTCTTTCCTCCACGAGCACCCACACTCCACCGGCCGAGCCGCGGCAACATTCGCGCCCCGCGGCATGGCAAAACTATCGTGCAGACCCGGCGGCTGTACGAGCCCCCAGCACACTGATTAAGGTTTACTTATTAATCAGCACACTGATTCAGGTCTGATTAAGGTTTGCGTCCGCAGTCACGACGCACAAGTCAGTTGCCACCCTCTAAAGCACAACCATCTCATGCACCTGTGCCTAGTGGGCTACGCTCATGCTAAGCGCGGAACACAATCGATTTATCGTTGGCGTTTGCGACGCGTCGACTGCTTCTGTGGTCAAGCGTGGGCAACATCGCGCGCAGATCGGTCACGGACGAACAGCGGCGACAGGCACAACTCGACCGGAGCTTTCGGCTGGGAGACGAGGATCCTGCCTCTGGGGAAGATAATTACAATTAGCTGCAACCGCGACCCACTGGACACTCCGTCCATCCCGCGCATCAGTGGCCCTTCCACACTGCACCGGCCAGATACATCTGTTGGGTTGGCTCGGATGTCTGTTGTCGACGGCAACGACACTTGCTTACGGTCCTGCCGTGGCTTCTGCAGCCACCGCAATGTCACCGCCACCACCCCCGGCCGGTCGTTCGCGCTGAAAATGTCACTGGAGCTTCCACGAATCTTCACTCGATCGAGTTTTGCGAAGCGACAGGAACGGCCGCAGCGACAGCGGCCTGCTGCGAAGCGACAGGCCGCACGCCAACATGACAAAAACGGCACATTTGTGCGCACCACGTTCCGCGCCAACACCGAGCGCGAAGTGCGCGTCATCACCTGCCCTCTGTTCTCATCACGACGATGTGCTTAGAAGTATTTTCGTCACCAAAAAACTTGTTCCGTTACATACTTGCCCAATGATCAGCGTTGAGTGACCAGTCGAACGTGGCAGCGTATGCCAGTCATGTCCTATGGGCTATGCAGTGCGCTTTGGCGCCGGTTGTTGGTTGCACCCCTCCCCTGCACGTTGTCAATGGCAGCGACGCTGAACGGCTCCATGACACCCAGTCCTCACCATCGGTGGCACTGTCGGTAACTTAGCACCACCAGCTGAGGAAAGTAATGCCAGGGTGCCGGGCTCGACGATATGGTGGCAGATTTGTCACCCGCTACTGGGGAAGGCAACACCAGGGTGCTAGGTACAGTGATATGGTGGCAGCTTCATTACCCACCACTGGGGAAGGTAACACCAGGACGTCAGGTTCAGCGATATGGTGGCAGCTTCATCACCCACCACTGGGGAAGGCAACACCAGGGTGCCATGTTCAGCGATATGGTGGCAGCTTCATCATCCGAATGCTGGCACAACTGCCCGGACTGAATTGTGGGGGTAGTTGTGGGTCCCCAGGGTCCTAGTACAAGGCACTGGTACACAGTACTGGTACAAGGTACTGGCACGGGCCCTGGTAACGCTGCAGTGTCCCGGTACCGATACTCATGCTGCACATTCAGGGTTGTTTTCGTTGAAATCCGTTGTGCATCTCCATCGTGTATAGCTATCGATATTGCTGCAGTAGCCACGTGGACAGCGTTCAAGAACTGATGCAAACAAAGCATGCGAGCGCTGGAAGTGACTTACTCTCCCAGTGTCGGTGCGGCTACGCTGTCCGTGTACCTGCGCAGTGTCGCACCAGAAGTGCCTCTGTACCAGCAGCGTCCGGGTACCAGTGGTGTCCGCGCATCCGTACAGTGTCCCTGTACCAGTAGTGTCCGGGTACCAGTAGCATCTGGTTATCAGTAGCGTCCGCGCATCCGCACAGTGTCCCTGTACCAGTAGTGTCCTGGCACCAGCATAGTGCACCGATACCAGTAAGGTATCCGGGCATCGGTAAAATGCCCGAACACCAACTGTATTCGGAGATACCAATACAGAGCTCGGGTTCCAGCACACAGTCCGAGTACCAGCTGTGTCCGAGTACCAGCTGTGTCCGAGTACCAGCTGTGTCCGAGTACCAGCTGTGTCCGAGTACCAGCTGTGTCCAAGTACCAGCTGTGTCCGAGTACCAGCTGTGTCCGAGTACCAGCTGTGTCCGAGTACCAGCTGTGTCAGCGCCCGGGTACCAGTACAACTGCAGACATACGGCAGCTCAGGGGACCGCAGCGGCGCAGCCATTCCAAGAACCGGCCGGCAACAGCGCAGTCAACAGCAGGCGACTACAGCGGCGGACAGACCAGCAGCAGATGCCCACAGCGGCGGACAGACCAGCAGAGCAAACCAGAGATGCCCGAGACAGCCAGATGCCAAGCGGCGCACAGACCAGCAGCGGGCGACTACACCTCAGACAACCAGCCGGAGACTACAGCTCGGAGAGCCAACACGAGACTACAAATTAGACAGCCAGCAGGCGACTACAGCGGCGGACAGACCAGCAGAGGGCGACTACACCACAGATAACCAGCCGGAGACTACAGCTCGGAGAGCCAACACGAGACTACAACTTAGACAGCCAGCAGGCGACTACAGCGGCGGGCAGACCAGCAGAGGGCGACTACACCTCAGATAACCAGCCGGAGACTACAGCTCGGAGAGCCAACACGAGACTACAACTTAGACAGCCAGCAGGCGACTACAGCGGCGGGCAGACCAGCAGAGGGCGACTACACCTCAGATAACCAGCCGGAGACTACAGCTCGGAGAGCCAACATCAGACTACAACTTGGATAGCCAGCAGGCGACTACAGCGGCGGGCAGCACAGAAGCAGGTGCTTACAGCGGCGGGACGCCCGGCAGCGGGGGACTACAGTGACAGAAAGACAAGCAGCAGGCAACTACAGCGACGGGCAGCGCAGCAGCAAGCGACTATAGCTCAGACAGCCAGCAAGCGACTTCACCTCAGATAACCACATGAGTATATACTACAGCTCCACACTACATAACCATAACCACATATAATATAGCCACACTACAGCTCGGATAGCCAACATGAGACTACAGCTCAGAGAGCCAACAGGCGATTACACCTCGGATAACTAGCAGGAGACTACAGCTCGGAGAGCTAACGGGCGACTACATCTCAGATAACCAGCAGGAGACTACAGCTCGGGGAGCCAGCAAGAGATTACAGCTCAGACAGCCAATAGGAGACTACAGCTCAGACAGCCAGCAGGCAATTACACCTCGGATAACTAGCAGGAGACTACAGCTCGGAGAACCAACAGGAGACTACAGCTCAGACAGCCAGCAGGCGACTACATCTCGGATAACCAGCAGGAGACTACAGCTCGGAGAGCCAACAGGAGACTACGGCTCAGACAACCAGGAGACGGCTACACCTCATATAGCCAGCAGGAGACCACCGCTCCGAGAGCCAGCAGGAGACCACAGCTCCGAGAGCCAGCAGGAGACCACAGCTCAGAGAGCCAGCAGGGGACTACAGCTCAGGACAGCCAACCGGCGACTACAGCTCAGATAAGCGGGAGACTACAGCTTGGACGGCCGACTACAGCAGGGTACAGCTACAGACAAAGCCACCATCAGCGAGGGATCATGTGTACCACCAACGAACACCCCTCCTCTTCTCTAACCCACACCCCACAACATGGGTTGATCTACGCCTCGAGCACATGGATCCGGATAGGCTAATTTTGGTCCGTTGAATTCAAATGAGATCATAACTCACAGAGTGTAATATTCGAGTTCACGTTTGAGACCAGACGGCAGACAGTATTTGCTATTCCCCGAATTTGTGTGTCCAATTCTGGAAATTCTAAATGGTTTATAATTGCAGCAATCAGAAATGATTGGTTTTAATCAGGCCATCAATTTGGAAAGCTTCTTCACTCGGCCGGGGATGTACTTTGATCCGGTAGCATTCGCAGGAATCTACCTGATTCAGCTTTGGCACACGTATCTGCCAGAACACACACCACACATCAACAACAAAATAATGCCGTGCACTTGACGTCAGGAATTTTCCAATCCGCAAAATGTTCCACCAAGTACTTGCGGATTCTGAGGGTTCGAAGACATGTTATGTTGTACTCAAGTGCATGGCTATATTTTGTAGCATGTGGTTGGTGATATTCTGGAAATTTCTCGCACCACGGCTGACGAAGGAGGTAGATACCTCTGAAAGCCGCTGGACAAAATACATGACTGGCTGAACAAAAATCTGCCCAGCTTTGATACATGTTCCAGCTTAGGAACAATATATTCTCAAGAAATAATCAGAACAATAAACTTGTGGTAATTTATAGCCAAACAATAAATAACATTCAACATTTAACCGGCAAAGAGGAGAGCATGATATTCAAGAGGCCATCATTTTCTGCAAGCAAATCCAGCAGCCTGCTTTTCCCCCGTTGCCTCATTTCGCACCCGACACGGCCCCGCAAGTCGTAACCGACACCACCCGTCACCACGCCATATTTCAACTGATATTGCCCGCAGCCTCCATCGCCTGTCACATTGAAGTCGACACCGAACGTCCTCAACACCCGCATTCGAACCGACATCAATTCAAACGCACCCAGGTCGCGGCCGGGCGCTTTCCGCCGCCGCCGCCGCCGCCGCCGCCGCCGCCGCCGCCGCCCCGCCGCCGCCGCCGCCGCCGCCGCCGCCGCCGCCGCCGCGCCGCCGCCGCCGCCGCCGCCGCCGCCGCCGCCGCCGCCGCCGCCGCCGCGCCGCCGCCGCCGCCGCCGCCGCCGCCGCCGCCGCCGCCGCCGCCGCCGCCGCCGCCGCCGCCGCCGCCGCCGCCGCCGCCGCCGCCGCCGCCGCCGCCGCCGCCGCCGCCGCCGCCGCCGCCGCCGCCGCCGCCGCCGCCGCCGCCGCCGCCGCCGCCGCCGCCGCCGCCGCCGCCGCCGCCGCCGCCGCCGCCGCCGCCGCCGCCGCCGCCGCCGCCGCCGCCGCCGCCGCCGCCGCCGCCGCCGCCGCCGCCGCCGCCGCCGCCGCCGCCGCCGCCGCCGCCGCCGCCGCCGCCGCCGCCGCCGCCGCCGCCGCCGCCGCCGCCGCCGCCGCCGCCGCCGCCGCCGCCGCCGCCGCCGCCGCCGCCGCCGCCGCCGTCCGTCGATACCGGTCGACGACGGTCGACGGACGGTCGGCTTCCAACACGCTTCGTCGACGGTCGGCTTCCAGCAGGCTTCGTCGAAGGCTGGCTTCCAGCAGACGGTGCAGCTACAAATTAGTCGAATCGTTGCCGGCAGACACGCCGGCAACGATTGCCGCCGCATTCCCGGAAATCGCGTGCCGGCTGCGCGCGTGCGAGCGCGTCCAAAACGGCCGACGCTTCGACGCAGGGGGCCGGCCGGTCGGCCGGGCAGCGACGGTCCGTGTCGGCCGGCCGTCAGGCCGACGGCGACATCTTGGAACTGCCTCGGCCGACACGCGGCCCGTTTGCGGCCGCCGCCGGCCCGTCGCCCGGCCGCCGGCCCGTCGCCCGGCCGCCGGCCAACAGGCCATTGTCACAACACCGGCCGACAATTAATCCACGTCGCAGTTGTCTCGGCTCGCCGATCGCGCAACGATGCGCGGCCGAAATGCGGCGACAAAAACCGTCGCCGGCGCACGCAAGTCGACAGCGGCTTCCGCGACAACATCGCAGCCGTCCGTCGTGGGTGGCGCGCGTGCAGCGGCGACGCGCCGGTACCAACAGGTGGTGTGGCGACGGGTTCTGGGCCGGGCTCGAGGCGAGCGAGGCCGGAACGGATGGTGGTGTGGCGCGACGGGTTCTGGGCCGGGCTCGAGGCGAGCGTGGCCGGAACGGATGGTGGAGTGGCGACGGGTTCTGGGCCGGGCTCGAGGCGAGCGAGGCCGGAACGGATGGTGGTGTGACGCGACGGGTCCTGGGCCGGGCTCGAGGCGAGCGAGGCCGGAACGGATGGTGGAGTGGCGACGGGTTCTGGGCCGGGCTCGAGGCGAGCGTGGCCGGAACGGATGGTGGAGTGGCGACGGGTTCTGGGCCGGGCTCGAGGCGAGCGTGGCCGGAACGGATGGTGGAGTGGCGACGGGTTCTGGGCCGGGCTCGAGGCGAGCGAGGCCGGAGGAACAGATGGTGGAGTGGCGACGGGTTCTGGGCCGGGCTCGAGGCGAGCGTGGCCGGAACGGATGGTGGTGTGGCGCGACGGGTTCTGGGCCGGGCTCGAGGCGAGCGAGGCCGGAGCGGATGGTGGTGTGGCGCGACGGGTTCTGGGCCGGGCTCGAGGCGAGCGAGGCCGGAGCGGATGGTGGTGTGGCGCGACGGGTTCTGGGCCGGGCTCGAGGCGAGCGAGGCCGGAACGGATGGTGGTGTGGCGCGACGGGTTCTGGGCCGGGCTCGAGGCGAGCGAGGCCGGAGCGGATGGTGGTGTGGCGCGACGGGTTCTGGGCCGGGCTCGAGGCGAGCGTGGCCGGAGCGGATGGTGGTGTGGCGCGACGGGTTCTGGGCCGAGCTCGAGGCGAGCGAGGCCGGAACGGATGGTGGAGTGGCGACGGGTTCTGGGCCGGGCTCGAGGCGAGCGAGGCCGGAACGGATGGTGGTGTAGCGCGACGGGTTCTGGGCCGGGCTCGAGGCGAGCGAGGCCGGAACGGATGCATCGAGCGCGGCACGCGTTGCATCAAACGTGCCGACACCAATCACCAGTCCAGGTGTGCCAAACACCAGTCCAGGTGCACCAGACATCAGTCCAGGTGCACCAAATACCAGTCCATGTGCACCAGACATCAGTCCAGGTGTGCCAAACACCAGTCCAGGTGCACCAAATACCAGTCCATGTGCACCAGACATCAGTCCAGATGTGCCAAACACCGGTACAGGTGCACCAAACACCAGTACAGGTGTACCAAATACCAATCCAGGTGTACCAAACACCAGTCCAGGTGCACCAAACACCAGTACAGGTGTACCAAATACCAGTCCAGGTGTACCAAACACCAGTCCAGATGTACCAAATACCAGCCCAGGTGCACCAAGTATCAGTCCGTGTACCAAACGACTATCGTTGGTTCTTTGGGAGACTGAAGTACAGCTGTGGCACAACCGGGAAGGAAATGGAACGCACCTACAGTGCATTTGGCTGATCAGGCCCATAAGTAACTCAATAACTGAACATCTACGGACGGGAAAATATAACTATCTTGACAACATAGCAGGCACCGACAGCCTCGCTGCTCTGACAAGTACAGTTCGAGAAGCGAAAGAGCCTCGCCTCTTTGCTGCAAACACTCGGTGCGAGCCATTCACACACAGCCTGCGCATTTCAACTTCACGTTCACATGAACTCGGAATGAGGCCAGCCGACATTTGCGGTCACCGGCTCCACGAAGCATCGACTGCGTTCGGTCACATGGCGTCGCCAATCTCTGACGCAGATTGGTCGCGATTGGTCCGATTGGTCGCCGACGAAAAGCGTCCGCAGGTGGAACCCGAACCCATGGTCTCCCGGTAGTGATACGGGCACTTCACCCCGAGACTACAAGTCACAATCGAAACACAGCCGTCGGAGATCGAGCGGCTGACGAGCCGGCTCTGCTTCACACCGTACGAGAGGCGACGGGCGCGCCGCTGGCACGCCCTGCTGGAACTGGCTGCATTCTGTCAATCGCCTGCACGCATGAGCAATACGAAACTTGGCCTCACAAAGACGCATGGCGCCACGTTGGCCATGCAGTGTCGCCAGTCCCCCGTGTCTACTGTTATTAGTGTATACTGTCATTAGTGTATACTGTCATTAGTGTCTACTGTTATTAGTGTCTTCTGTTATTAGTGTCTACTGTTATTAGTGTCTACTGTTATTAGTGTCTACTGTCAATAGTGTCTACTGTCAATAGTGTCTACTGTTATTAGTGTCTACTGTTATTAGTCTCCACTGTCAATAGTGTCTACTGTTATTAGTGTCTACTGTTATTAGTGTCTTCTGTTATTAGTGTCTAATATTATTATTGTCTACTGTTATTAGTGTCTACTGTTATTAGTGTCTACTGTTATTAGTCTCCACTGTCAATAGTGTCTACTGTTATTAGTGTCTACTGTTATTACTGTTAGTCCCCGTTGTCTACTATTGCTGTCTTCTAGTGGTCACGGGCAGGCCGAAATCCCAAGCAGCCGCTGGGATCTGAACCAGAGACCTCACGGCGACGAGGCAAGCACACTACCCACCAGTCTGCCAGCAACCCATGGCCAGCGAACAGACAGATGCGCACCTGGCCGGTGCGGTGCAGCGTTCATGTGCTGGGAGGCGTGGCTTGTGTGGATAAAGACAGCAGGGAGGCGCGTCCTACCAGGAACACACAGTGGGGGCGTCCTACGCGGAACAGCGAGCAGGCGAGCCATATCGAGACCACAAACAGCGCCAACAGCTGTCTGCTGCGGACTCAAACTGCCGAGAGCCGTCTTCTGCGGAAACAAACGGCGTGGAGAAATGTCTACTAGAGACACAAACAGCAGACAGAGCTGCCTACCGGGGACACAATCAGTAGACAGCTGAACATTGGAGACAAGCAGTGGGGGAAGTGCATGCTGGCAGCACGGGGGGAGTGTAGCCTACTGGGGACACCAACTGATGGCAGACACTGCTCACCATATGCCGGGTGGCATGTCACAACGCCCTCCCCCCCTCCCACACACACATACCGACACACACTGCGTCATGCGCCTGATCGTGACCAGACACCGACGTCCAAGCACCGGACGAGCGCTAACGGGAACACGATGACGAGTGCAACTCGGACGAAGAGGACGAGCGTTACCGGTAAGACGAGGAGTGCTACCGGGAAGACGAGGACGAGTGCTACCGGGAAGACGAGGACGAGTGCTACCGGTAAGACGAGGACGAGTGCTACCGGTAAGACGAGGACGAGTGCTACCGGTAAGACGAGGAGTGCTACTGGGAAGACGAGGACGAGTGCTACCGGGAAGACGAGGACGAGTGCTACCGGGAAGACGAGGACGACTGCCATCGGGAACGCGAGAACGACTGCTACCAGGAAGACCACTGCCACCGGGAAGACGAGGACGCGTGTTACCGGGAAGACGAGCAGCGAAGAGAGCAGCACCCTGACCAGCTGCAGCGTCTGCGACAGAGAGGAGCGCCGCCGCTCGGGCGGGCCCGTCTCGGCGCCGATCTCGGGCAGGCCGGCGATGGCCGCCCTGATGCAGGCGTCGGCTGCGGCAGGGCGTCGGCCGTCACACGGACTGTTGCACAGTCACACGGAGTGTCGCATAGTCACACGGAGTGTCGCATAGTCACACGGACCGTCGCATAGTCACACGGAGTGTCGCATAGTCACAGGGGAGAGGGAACACTTACCATCGTACTCACGCTGGCCAGGACGGGGGAAAGGCGACACTCAATACCGTACTCACACTGGCCGGGACAAGGGTGGGGGACACTCAATACCGTACTCACATTGGCCAAGACAGGGGAGAAGGGACACTCAATACCGTACTCACATTGGCCATGACATCGGAGAGGAGACACTCAATACCGTACTCACACTGGCCAGGACAGGGGAGAAGGGACACTCAATACCGTACACCCACTGGCCAGGACAAGGGAGGGGATACTCAATACCGTACCCACTTTGACCAGGACAGGGCTGGAGATGGGGACACTCAATACGTGACGCTGCCCCGCACTCGTGGTGTGCGGGGCAGCGTCACCCTAACGCCAAGAAAAGCCATCCAAATTGCCACACATTACCGGCCTCGTAACCACGTACACTGTGTGACAGATTAGGTGGGCAACTGGTTCAGTGTACCAAGTGCAACCAAGAAGGGCCCTTGTGGCTCATAGTTCACTGATCTTTTATGTCTTTATGTCTTTATGTGTGTGTTAGTTAGTTAGTTAGTTAGTTATTGGGGCTTAGGGGCGCTTCGATTGCAAAGGTCATGTAGCGCCCACCACGTACACTGTGCCGCCGTACGCCGCCACCGCCGCCACCGCCGTGACCTCGCGTCGAGCGCACCCTGGGCTTTGGTCGAAGCGCCCTTAAACTCGAATAACTAACTAACTAACTAATTAACCAACGAGCTCACCCTGGCCCAGGCAGCCGCACGACAGCGCTAGTTGGGCCGTCGCCGCGTACAGCCGCAGCCGCAGCAGCACGTCGTCCAGCGCTGGCAGCGTGATGAAGCAGTAGGCGACGCAGGCGGCCGAGAAGGCGCGCCGGCGCCGGCGGCCGCCGCCGTCGCGCGCCGCTGCCGCCAGCGAGTGCACGGACGTCACCAGGTGAGACGTCACCGACTCCAGGTTGCAGAAGGCGCCGCGCGCCTGGTCGGACAGGCGCGGCGTTGATTGATTGTTTGGGCTTGAGGGCGCGCCGACTGCAGGGTCAGTTGGCGCCCGCTACAGGGGTGACAGCCGTCGCGCGCGGCCACCGGATTGTTTGGTTGCTTATTGGGGCTCAGCGGCGCATCGACTGCAGTGGTCGCGCAGCGCCCGTAGCATAGCCAGTCACAGGGAAGCATCCAAGCGAGAAGTGGTCGAGACGGCTTAATACACGGTACAGATGCTTGACAGCTGGGAAGGTGGCCGGACCGCGTCTTGGCTGCATTGTCAGGACACACACAACACACAACACATCACGAGCGTAGCAACTGTCGACGACTGGAGCGTGCGCATGGGAGGAGGGGATGACGTGCTTTTTGCCAATGGCCATCAGACTACTGCAAAACTCATCGAAACTAGCGACATCAGTCGGGGCAGCCGGCCTCTGGTTAGAACCACCACGATGGAAGACAACCAGCATCGGTTTAAAGCGCCGACACCATGTGGCAGATGCAGAAGAGCGTAACGGCATGAATACATTAAATCGGTATATAGGTTCTGGCTGCGGGTAGGCCGAACAATAATAGACAGGTAGATTATTTATGAGGTACGTCAAGGGGCTAATCAGAATTACTAATCACCGGGCTGGCGTCACGGTGTATCGGAATGGAGCTCGAAGCCCCTCTGTAATTTGTCCTGATTGTGAACGACCTGCCTTCCAGAATTGACCCGGAATGTCTAATATTTGCTGGTGACGTCAACATATTCAGGAGGGTAGCGTGTGTGGATGACGCGACCAGCCTGCAGAGGAATACTGATTCCTTCTGCAGGTGGTCCGCAGACTGGATGCTATCCACGAACCCTCTGAAGTGCAGGTCGTTCACAATGAATCCCCGTCGTACTGCTGTGTGTTTCGAGTACAAGGTGCACGACGCGACGCTGAGCGTGCGACTGTGATGCGAGATCTGGGTGTGTACCCGGACATGCTGTGCGAATTGACATTCGCACAGCATGTGGCGAAAATTGCGTCAACTGCGAACCGAGCTCTCGGCCTGTTTATTAAATCAATGCAAGCAAAAGTAAGTGGTTGTAAATTTTCGAAAAGTGCTCTGCTGACGGCGTATAACGCGAACATCAGGTCTCGCCTTGAGTCTCGCTCCGTCATCTGGGCAGGCGCAGCCCCGACACATAGCGCCCGGATAGACAGGGCACAGCAAAAGTTCTTGATGTGGCTAGCTGAACACTGTAGCGACGCACCTAGGCCGGAATCTCAGCAATATCAGGAACTTCTTCGTTTTTATAACATGACGTCTCCACTCGTCGCGTATAGGCCGACATCATGTTCTTACAAACGTGTCATGCGGCGGGACGGAACCATCGGTTCCATTGCAGAACTTCGGATTATGCGTCCCAGTCAGGAGAAACAGGTAATCTGTTTTCCTTCATGTACCATATACACGTGTGAAACCTTTTAGGCATGGCTTATTCAGCAGATTACTAGGAGAGACGGACATATTTTAGCACGGACACCAAGTGCGAACATATCCGCGAACTCGCTGAAAACATCTAAGACGCAGGTGATTATATACATATATGTTGTGTCACAAGCTCAAATCTGAATCGTGTAGCCATCAGGCATCGATGCTGTTTTACCAGCCTTTCACCTGTTTAAAGCCATTGTTCTGTTCAAGCTTTTCAGCCCACGACTTATCCTGTACAGGGCTGAAAATGCTGTTGGAGATTATGGACAACAAACAAATCAACGATTTATTTCGACAAGGTTGGGAATGAGGTTGAAAATACGGTTGAGAACGGAATGAGGTTGATACATCCGCACGCAAACACTGCACGGATGTGCATCGCGATCTGGATCGCTGCTGGCGTCCGAGGTCAGGTCAGGCGACAGGCGACGGGTCAAGGTCAGAGCGGTGCGGCCGACACCTCACCTGCACCAGCAGATCCAGCGAGCTCTCCAGCGAGGCGTGTGACGTGTCCACCGCTCGACGCAGAAACCGGATGATGAGCGCTGACGTTTCCCGACGCTCGTCGTCCAATGAGAGCATGCTGCCGGACATACCTGACGTCAGGGGGAGCATACTGCCGGACATACCTCACGTCAGGGGGAGCATCCTGCCGGGCATACCTGACGTCAGGGGGAGCATACTGCCGGATATACCTCACGTCAGGGGGAGCATACTGCCGGGCATACCCCACGTAGGAAGTATGCTGCCGACATACCTGACGTCAGGAGAGCATACTGCCGGACATACCTCACGTCAGGGAGAGCATGCTGCCGGGCATACCCCACGTCAGGGAGAGCATGCTGCCGGACATACCTCACGTCAGGGGGAGCATACTGCCGGGCATACCCCACGTCAGGGAGAGCATGCTGCCGGACATACCTCACGTCAGGAGGAGCATACTGCTGGACATACCCCACGTCAGGGGGAGCATGCTGCCAGACATACCTCACGTCAGGGGGAGCATACTGCCAGGCATACCTCACGTCAGGGAGCATGCTGCCGAAACCACGTCAGGGGAGCATGCTGCCGGACATACCTGACGTCAGGGGGAGCATACTGCCGGGCATACCCCACGTCAGGGAGAGCATGCTGCCAGACATACCCCACGTCAGGGGGAGCATACTGTCGAACATACCTCACGTCAGGGGGAGCATCCTGCCGGGCATACCTCACATGCTGCCTGGGAGAGCATGCTGCCTGGCATACCCAAATCAGGGAGAACACGCTGTTCGATATACGTAGCGTCAGGGAGAGGATACTGCGGCATACCCTCACGTCAAGGGAAGCGCCGCGATACCCAAATCAGGAGAGCATGCTGCCGGACATACCTGACGTCAGGGGGAGCATACTGCCGGACATACCTGACGTCAGGGGGAGCATACTGCCGGGCATACCTCACGTCAGGGGGAGCATACTGCCGGACATACCTCACGTCAGGTTGAGCATACTGCCGGACATACCTCACATGCTGCCTGGCATACCGAAATCAGGGAGAACACGCTGTTCGACATACGTAGCGTCAGGGAGAGGATACTGCCGGCATACCCTCACGTCAAGGGAAGCATTCTGCCCGCGATACCCAAATCAGGAAGAGCATGCTGCCGGGCATACCTCACGCCAGGGAGAGCATACTGCCGGACATACCTCACGTCAGGGAGAGCATACTGCCGGACATACCTCACGTCAGGGAGAGCATACTGCCGGGCATACCTAACGTCAGGGAGAGCATACTACCAGACATACCTCACGTCAGGGAGAGCATACTGCCGGACATACCTCACGTCAGGGAGAGCATACTGCCGGACATACCTCACGTCAAGGAGAGCATGCTGCCGGACATACCTCACGTCAGGGAGAGCATGCTGCCGGACATACCTCACGTCAGGGGGAGCATACTGCCGGACATACCCCACGTCAGGGGAGCATGCTGCCGGACATACCTGACGTCAGGGGGAGCATACTGCCGGGCATACCCCACGTCAGGGAGAGCATGCTGCCGGACATACCTCACGTCAGGGGGAGCATACTGCCGGACATACCCCACGTCAGGGGGAGCATGCTGCCAGACATACCCCACGTCAGGGGGAGCATACTGTCGGACATACCTCACGTCAGGGGGAGCATCCTGCCGGGCATACCTCACATGCTGCCTGGGAGAGCATGCTGCCTGGCATACCCAAATCAGGGAGAACACGCTGTTCGACATACGTAGCGTCAGGGAGAGGATACTGCCGGCATACCCTCACGTCAAGGGAAGCATTCTGCCCGCGATACCCAAATCAGGGAGAGCATGCTGCCGGGCATACCTCACGTCAGGGGGAGCATACTGCCGGACATACCTCACGTCAGGGAGAGCATCCTGCCGGACATACCTCACGCCAGGGAGAGCATGCTGTCGGACATACCTCACGTCAGGGGGAGCATACTGCCGGACATACCTCACGTCAGGGAGAGCATGCTGCCCGGTAAACCTAACACCAGGGAGAACATGCTGTGGGGGATACGCCACGTCAGGGTTCTCATGCTGCCGGGCATACCTAACATCAGGGGCAGCTTGCACCTAACATACACCAAGCCTGTGAAAGCAGGCGGCTGGCGCCTAGCAAAACACACGTCAGTGTGCATAAATTCATTTTTAGCAATGTGAGATGTGAAAAAGCCTAGGCTGGCAGTAAACAAGAAAATCGTAGGCGAATAAAATACCGGATTTCATGCACAATTTTAGCACAACTGAATCGTGCCACTTCAGGTGTGTGGTTGGGAAGAATAATACGCATAGCTGCAGCAAGTATCTAGCAGAACTTCATGTTAGCTATTGCTCATGCACCTTAGGGATCTGTTTACAAGGGCGGATGAAGATGAAAACAAAAGAAAATGGCACACTAGAGAAGTATTCACCGCAAATCACGTGGCACTTCCTTCCTGGTTCTGGCTCTTGAATTTGCACCGCGGAGTGTATGGCTCACATGGAACTGTCGTGCAGGGTCTGGCACCAGCCCATGGCGTGTACGGCTCACGTGAGACTGCCGTGGAGGGTCTGGCACCAGCCCATGGTGTGTACGGCTCACGTGAGACTGCCGTGCAGGGTCTGGCACCAGCCCACGGCGTGTATGGCTCACATGGAACTGTCGTGCAGGGTCTGGCACCAGCCCATGGCGTGTATGGCTCACGTGACACTGTCGTGCAGGGTCTGACACCAGCCCACGGCGTGTATGGCTCACATGGAACTGTCGTGCAGGGTCTGGCACCAGCCCATGGCGTGTATGGCTCACGTGACACTGTCGTGCAGGGTCTGACACCAGCCCATGGCGTGTATGGCTCACGTGGAACTGTCGTGCAGGGTCTGGCACCAGCCCACGGCGTGTATGGCTCACATGGAACTGTCGTGCAGGGTCTGACACCAGCCCATGGCGTGTATGGCTCACGTGACACTGTCGTGCAGGGTCTGACACCAGCCCATGGCGTGTATGGCTCACATGGAACTGTCGTGCAGGGTCTGGCACCAGCCCATGGTGTGTACGGCTCACGTGAGACTGCCGTGGAGGGTCTGGCACCAGCCCATGGCGTGTATGGCTCACGTGACACTGTCGTGCAGGGTCTGACACCAGCCCATGGCGTGTATGGCTCACGTGACACTGTCGTGCAGGGTCTGGCACCAGCCCATGGCGTGTACGGCTCACGTGACACTGTCGTGCAGGGTCTGGCACCAGCCCATGGCGTGCATGGCTCACGTGACACTGTCGTGCAGGGTCTGGCACCAGCCCATGGCGTGTATGGCTCACGTGAGACTGCCGTGGAGGGTCTGGCACCAGCCCATGGCGTGTACGGCTCACGTGACACTGTCGTGCAGGGTCTGGCACCAGCCCATGGCGTGTATGGCTCACGTGACACTGTCGTGCAGGGTCTGGCACCAGCCCATGGCGTGCATGGCTCACGTGACACTGTCGTGGGTCTGGCACCAGCCCATGGCGTGTATGGCTCACGTGACACTGTCGTGTAGGGTCTGGCACCAGCCCACGGCGTGTATGGCTCACGTGACACTGTCGTGCAGGGTCTGGCACCAGCCCATGGCGTGTATGGCTCACGTGACACTGTCGTGCAGGGTCTGGCACCAGCCCATGGCGTGCATGGCTCACGTGACACTGTCGTGGGTCTGGCACCAGCCCACGGCGTGTATGGCTCACGTGACACTGTCGTGCAGGGTCTGGCACCAGCCCATGGCGTGTATGGCTCACGTGACACTGTCGTGCAGGGTCTGGCACCAGCCCATGGCGTGTATGGCTCACGTGACACTGTCGTGCAGGGTCTGGCACCAGCCCATGGCGTGTACGGCTCACGTGACACTGTCGTGCAGGGTCTGGCACCAGCCCATGGCGTGCTCCACCAGGGCGGGCTCGGCGGCCAGCTGCAGCTGCGAGTCCAGCAGCAGCTGCAGCAGCCGCCGGCTGACCCGCTGCCGCACGTCGTCCTGCTGCAGCAGCTCCAGCAGGGAGGCGAAGCTGGCCTGTCGCCGCCGGCACGGCCGTCACGCACACCGCACCGATGCCGGCACACCGATACCGGTACATCGATACCGGTACATCAATACCGGCACACCGATACCGACACATGGATACCGGTACACCGATACCGGCACGCCAAACACACCCATACCGGCACACCGTTACCGGCACACCTAACGCACCGATACTGACACACCGATACCGGCACATTGATACCGGCACACTGATCCCGACACACAGATACCGGCACACTGATACCGGTACATCGATATCGACACACTGATACCGGTACATCGATACCGACACACCGATACCGGCACACTGATACCGGTACATCGATACCGACACACCGATACCGGCACACTGATACCGGTACATCGATACCGGCACACCAAACACACCGATACCGGCACACAAAACAAAATGATGCCGACACACAAAACCGACACGCCCATATCGGCACACAAAACAAACACACCGATACCGGCAGGTCAAAACATAATGATACCGGCACACCAAACACTCCGATAACGGCACACCAAAACCAACAATGATACCGGCACACCTAAACCAATACAACGATACCGACACACCAAACACACCGATACCGGCTCATCGATCAAAACGATGGCAGCAAACAAAACCGACATACCGATGCCGGCGTATCCAAACCGACACACTGATACCGGCGCACTGATGCCAGTACACCAAACACACCAATACCGGCACACCAAACACACCGATACCGGCACACCAAACGCACCAATACCGGAACACCAAACACACCGATATCGGCACACCAAACACAATGAAACCGACACACCAAACACGCCGATACCGGCACACCAAACACAATGAAACCGACGCACGAAACCGATACACCAAAACCAACACCATGATATCGACACACCGATACCAGCACACCAAACACATCGATACCGGCACACCAAAACCGACATACCGATACCAACACACCAACACCAACACAATGATACAGACACACAGACACCTTCACACTGACACCGAAACACTGATACCGACAAGGCTGCCACATACCGATATATGCCCATTTGTTCCACATACACACCGGGACACTGACGTCATCACATCTGCTGCATACTGAGATTGGCACACCAGCTACACGTTGCTACCGTCACACCTGTCACACAGAGACACGGACACACCTGTCACATAGAGACAAGGACACATCTGTCATGCACAGACGTGACGTCTTCACTTACGCGTGTTTCAAGTCCTGTGCGCGACGACACATGGCTGGTCAGATAAAGATACCTGATTATTGCAGACAGAAACAAAAATATGGAGAACATGGCCGTGCCCAAGCGCGAACCGAATCCAATGGAGTAGTTCGAAAGTCTGCGGACGTGCGAAACCAAGCTTAACCTTGTTTGTCATCATCGACTCATTGTGTGCTACGGGTTATTATGTTCAACCGGACCTCCTAATCAACCTTAGCCTTAATCCTGATCCTACCCAGGTTAGAGAGAATGGCGCCGTGATGGCTGATTAATCCCATCTGGTTTTATCTCTTTTACCACCAGCCATCTTTCATCCTAAGTGCATCCTTCTATAAACGTCTTTTGCCTAAAAGGTTTCATATCATTGCGACGGCGCAAGAATAGCCACTGCATTTCAGCTGATGTGTCTGGATGTACAGATACTTGGGTTCTTTTACGACGCATTCAACCGCTGGGTCATATAGCGTCGCCAACCTCTCACGCCGATTGGTCGCAGGTGGACTCGGTTACACCGTCGGTTGTGAGATTCGAACCCACAATCTTGCGATCAAGAGTCCGACGCTCTACCAACTGAGCTACCGCGGCCCCCTGATGTACAGATACAAGTACAGACACATGCACACCCGTCACACAACAGACACACACGCCACGAT
Source organism: Ashinkailepas kermadecensis (assembly GCA_034440615.1). Taxonomy (NCBI): domain Eukaryota; kingdom Metazoa; phylum Arthropoda; class Thecostraca; family Neolepadidae; genus Ashinkailepas; species Ashinkailepas kermadecensis. The sequence goes on along the minus strand of JAOTOM010004706.1, from coordinate 47,412 downwards.
ACGGACAGCCACGCTGGCTCCACATTGGCTCCATTCATTGGCCTAGAAACAAAGGGCTGCCGCCACGTCCAGCACTTCGCCCGGCTTCGGCAAGTCTGCAACAGCAGCGAGCCGAATGCACGGACCTGTGTAGCGAATCGGAAAACTGCACGGCTCTGGCAGCAACCAATAAATAAACACCGACAGCGATCATTCCCAGAACGCCTCGGACCGCCACACCTCACCATCGCCACCTGTTGTTGTTGAGTTGCCCATCAGCCAAGCGTCTAGGCGACTTGGCCGGTGTCCTTGAGAAAGCGCATTGTTCGCACGGGGTCGGTCCAGAGAGATTCCGGCAAATTCCACGGGTCGTTCTGAGAGGTTGCGGGGTTGTACATTCATTCACAATGTGGGCCGACGTTTCTTCAACCAGGTCGCAGTGTCGGCGGTCACTGGGGCCGTTTGATATCCTTGCCGTGCAAGACCGTAGATCGGGAGAGTATCCAGTTCTGAGGTAGGAGAGGGAGACTCTTTCTTTCTTTGGTAAAGACATCGCCACCTGTCGGCAATGGCGGCGGTGGCGGATGGACGGTGCAGTTTTCCATACCAGGCTCAGCGGTTGAGCATCGCCAGCAACTGCCTGCGCACTACCAACAGCCGCCTGAATACCGCACCACCAGTGATTGCCTACCGACTATCAGTAGCTGCCTGGACACCACCACCAATGACCGCCCAGAGCCTAACAATAGCTGCCTGAACACTGTACCAGCAATGATTGTCTGGGGACTACCAATAGCTGCCCGTACACTGTACCACCAATGATTGTGGGGCTACAATACAAACTGTACCACCAATACTCCACCACATGTAGCTGCCTGGACACCACCACCAATGACCGCCTAGGGCCTAACAATAGCTGCCTGAACACTGTACCACCAATGATTGTCTATGGACTATCAATAGCTGCCTGAATACTGTACCACCAATAACTGCCTACGGACTACTAATAATAGCTGTCTGAATATCGCACCACCAATCATGTATCATCTCTACTACAAACATGACAACTTGAGCGTAAAACACACCAAAAATAACGGGCCATAAAAATTGTCAGAGCATATTAAGGTGTCCCTTTCTGACAAATTAAGATGTCCGACAAAAAAGAAAAGCACGATGAGATTCAGGATGGAATTACCGAGGAATCCAAAGGTGCTCTTAAAACCCATACCATATTGAATTTCCATTCCTATACCTACACCCAGAAACAGAATGAGCTATTCAACATTAGCCATTACTCCAACTCACACTGCCTTTGCACCGGTAAATAAAACTACTGAATATGTTCATTGCTGGAATATTTAAGGCAAATATTGCGCCATTGCTTCGCATCTCGCAGACGGAATGAGTCTAATGAGATGGGGATTACAAAGCAGAGCATGTATTTCTACGTTTACAGGGCACATGCCACCACTATCGTGTACACGTCGAAGCCACAAACTAATTTGATGTTGGCTTTCAAAAATATTTTGGTACTCCCGAAGTTTACACAGCCCAGAACTACGAAACGCACAACCGCGATCACAACCAAATATACGACCAGCATGACGACCAAATATATGGCAACTATTGCTGAATTGATTTCCCTCATCTATCGAGAAATGGTGATTTCAAGCGAGCTCGTTTGTGCCTAGAAACCAAACTTGCCACCCGTCAAGCTAGCTGGTCGTGCGACCAACGCCGGGGAACTTCGACGGCTCAATCCGAGGAACTCGGGTTTTCAGCGAAACAATTCCCACGACTAAATTTTGGACGGTCTGAAAAATAACCACACCCTCCGCGCACCCGTCCACACATGGCCCGACCGCCGGGGCGTTTCAGCCGCCATCACACAACACGCGCACACACACCAGCATCCGACCGGCACGACTAGGCACCATTGGCGACACAAATAGCTTGGCAGTCAGGCTGAGCGCCCTGGCACCTGAAAATCCTGCATAGGTATACTGTTTCCCACCACACCTAGGCACCATTGGCGTTGGAAATAGCTTGGCAGTCAGGCTGAACGTCCCGGCACCTGAATATCCTGCATAGGTACACTGTTTCCCACCACACCTGCACCCGTGTGGGATATTCAGGTGACAGGGCGCCCAGCCTGACAGCCAAACTACTTGTGACGCCGATCATACCATCTGCACGAGCTGCGGCAGCGCGGAGCCGTCGCCCATGGCCAGCGTCAGCAGCGTCTCCAGCTGGGCGTAGTGCTGCTCGAACTGGCGGTCCGGACTGACGTGGTCCACCACGTCGCGCAGCATCACGCTCAGCTGCCGCGGCTGCCGGCGAGACAAGTCATCAGCTGACGAGGGAGGCCAGTAGCTGCCGCGGCTGCCGGCGAGACAAGTCATCAGCTGACGAGGGAGGCCAGTAGCTGCCGCGGCTGCCGGCGAGACAAGTCATCAGCTGACGAGGGAGGCCAGTAGCCTGCGAGACGGATCGTTAGCTGACGAGGGAGGCCAGTAGCTGCCGCGGCTGCAGGCGAGACAAGTCATCAGCTGACGAGGGAGGCCAGTAGCCTGCGAGACGGATCGTTAGCTGACGAGGAAGGTCAGTAGCTGCTGCGGCTGCTGGTGAGACAGGTCACCAGCTGACGAGGGAGTCCAGTAGCTGCCGCGGCTGCAGGCGAGACAAGTCATCAGCTGACGAGGGAGGCCAGTAGCCTGCGAGACAGGTCATCAGCTGACGAGGAGGCCAGTAGCTGCCGCGGCTGCAGGAGAGACAAGTCATCAGCTGACGAGGGAGGCCAGTAGCTGCCGCGGCTGCAGGAGAGACAAGTCATCAGCTGACGAGGAGGTCAGTAGCTGCTGTGGCTGCTGGTGAGGCAGGCAATCAGCTGACTAGGGAGTCTAGTAGCCGGCGAGACAGGTCATCAGCTGACGAGGGAGTCCAGCAGCCTGCGAGACATGTCACCAGCTGACGAGAGAGGCCAGCAGCCTGCGAGACAGGTCGTCAGCTGACGAGGGAGGTCGGTGGCCGCTGCAGCTGACGGTGAGACCAGTTCACAGCTGACCAAACGAGCAGACCATCACCTATCGGGAGGGAAGCGGGTGGGAGACCATACACTACCGGGAGGGGAGGGAAGGGAAGGCGAGGGGGGGTCATCACCTGTCGGCAGGAGGTGGGACTAGTCATCACCTCACGAAGCTGAAGTGGATAAGGGACATAATCAGCTGACAATATTGCGACGGTTGGTGATTATGAGCTGATGGCTCAAAACAGGACAAACAAACTGTTCGATGGGGGGGGGATGGCCGAGTGGTTACGATGTTGAGCTCTGAGAACCAGAGGTCCCGGGTTCAACACTCGCACCACTCGGGACATCTCCCAATCCGAACGTTTGTTTCGCGGCCCACCGGCGAAACAGTGTGGGTGGCGCCATTAGCCGTGATCGTGCATAAAGTGCGTCGAGAACTACCCAATAAAGAAAGAAAAAAACACAAACTGTTGGATGGAATACAGGTGAAACGAATTATTTAAAAGTGTGAAAAACAAATCACCATATTGGCCAAACACAATGGACGAAGTCATTGGCCCACTCCCGGAAACACCGCTCAACTATGTCACCACAGCCCATGGAAGCACAACAGACATTTCACTGGAAAACGAAGTGACGTGAGCATAAAACAACGTATCCACAAATAAGCCAGTGTCAACCCGAACAGATAACACAAAACAGCAAGCATGTCTTCCGCAAGCGCTTAGCCCGGTCAGCGGCACCGAGCGATATCACCACTCAACCCCCACCAGCAATGCGGTGTGACGACTTCCCCAACAAAGGGCAATGGTGCCGTCACCGTACTAGACTCACAGCCGTACATGTCAGCGATACACAGCCGAGACCAATTTAGTGAACTACGGCTTTCTGGCCGGAAGGAGCATCGATTTACAATTCCACGTCAGCATTGCCCAGCATAGTCACTTCTACGCAGATGTCATTTTGTATCGTTTAACGCCCACCACCTCTGGCCATAGTCCTTTCCGACCCGATCCCGACCAGTGCCCACAACCCCCTCCCCACGCACCCTACAGCTCAATCCGCATTGGTCCGCACCTCCATCCCCGATCCGCACCATCAACCCCGACTCGTCTCCCCCGTCTCCGAACGAGTTCTTCCGCCCGCGTCCTCCATCCACGACCAGCACGCCGTGTCTTCCACCAGCGCCTCAGCCCCGTTCACGGCAACTTTCCGACTGTCCTCCCGTGCCGCCCACCGGATGCGCCGGCCCCGGTGGCGCAGTTCCCCGAGGGGTGACGCCCACCGGATGTACCGGCCCCGGCGGTGTAGTTCCCCGAGGGGTGACGCGTCGCCGGACGTGCCGGCCCCGGCGATGTAATCCCCCGAGGGGTGACGCGTCGCCGCCGGTCGCCCGCATCCGGAGAACGGCAGCCGACTCCGACCGCCCACGAACCGGACAGTCCACCCGGCCGCCCCTGCTTCACTCGACAACAGCCTCCAGTCTCTCCACACAACAGCCCCCGGTCTCTCCACTCGACAACAGCCTCCGGTCTCTCCACTCGACAACAGACTCCGGTCTCCCCACTCGACAACAGCCTCCGGTCTCTCCACTCGACAACAGCCTCGGGTCTCTCCACTCGACAACAGACTCCGGTCTCTCCACTCGACAACAGCCTCCGGTCTCCCCACTCGACAACAGCCTCCGGTCTCCCCACTCGACAACAGCCTCCGGTCTCTCCACTCGACAACAGCCCCCGGTCGCTCCGCCCGACAACGGCCTCCGGCTTATCAAATACGGACTGTTGCCGAGTAGGAATGGCGAGGCGTCTCTGGAGCACCTGTATCACGCGCTGTGGATGTTCAAATATAGACTGTTGCCGAGTAAGAATGGTGAGCCGTCTCGGGAGTACCTGTATCACCCGCGGCGGATGCTGAAACACCGACTGTTTCCGAGCCGTTGGCACTAGCCCCCAGCTGTGGGCATCAGCTGGATGATGGTCCAGTCGGGCCGGGGACGGGCCCGCCGGCGACCGTGTTGCAGCATCCCTGGTACAGCCCTTTATATTACACAAATAATAATCTGCGCAAATATTGGCGTCATTTCACGGGGCGTGGTACACGGCAGGCCATTGCACTTCCGCTCAACAAGCCACCAGATCCGAAAATTCCAGCCATGCTTTTAATCGTGAGATCAACAGACCGCCGAAGAACGGACATCGGCGCCGACGCTGCCGGTGCCGATGTCGGCGGGACGCACCAACTGGGCCCCGGCCGGCGGGACGCACCACCTCGGCCCCTGTCGGCGGGACGCACCAACTCGACTCCTGTCGGGGGGACGCACCAAATCGGCCCCTGTCGGCGGGACGCACCAACTCGGCCCCTGTGGGCAGAACACACCACCTCGGCCTCTGTCGGCGGGACGCACCAACTCGGCCCAGCTGGGCAGGACACTGCCTGCTCAGCTGCCAGCCGAGCTCCACAGGCCGCACTCGTGGTCGCCTCGCGGGGATCGAACCGACGTCCGCCGCGGACGGCTTTCAAGTCCAGCGCTCCACGTCACGCCGCCGGGGACGTGGAGCGCTGGCAGCGTAGCCTTCGTAGCGTCACACGCCCGGTCGATATTTCGCCGCCGCATCGGGGGTACCCGTTCGGACAGCCGCTTCGATGCCAAGGTAACAAGCGCCGCCCGCGCCGGCCTCAGTCTGGGGCAGCCACCACGCTAACCTTCCGACTGCGTCTCTCCTGCACACTGCGTGCAAACAAAACCTATCGAATTTGCAGATTTCGTAGGAGCCCGGACAGACCGGTGCTCATGCACCATGTGCACGAGCACGGCCGCCCACGTCCGCCGGCGTAGGCAAGCTCGCGGGCGAGCCACCCCGCTCCGACCCAATGATATGGGTGGAGACGTGTGGAGAGTGTGCTCGGCCAGTCGCCTCAGCAGACCCCCCAGCCGCCCACTCCGACCCAATGAGACGTGCGAAGACGCTGTGAAGAGTGTGCTCGGCCAGCCGCCTCAGCAGACCCCCCTCCCCCACAGCCGACTGCGCTCTGGCGGCGTCCTTCGGGGAACGGCGCCCCCGCCGGCCGGCAGGTCGTTCGAGGAAGGAGCCGGCCGACCGTCTGGTCCGCGTCGCCCCAGACGGTGCGCACATGGCGGCCGCCGAGACGGAGGCCCGGCTGACGGAGATCCGGCTGACGGAGATCCGGCTGAAAGAGGTCCCGCTGACGGCGGCCCGGCTGACGGAGGCTCGGCTGACGGAGGTCCCGCTGACGGAGGTCCGGCTGACGGAGATCCGGCTGACGGGGGCCCGGCTGACGGCGGCCCGGCTGACGGAGGCTCGGCTGACGGCGGCTCGGCTGACGGCGGCCCGCCGGTGTGACGCCGCCACCAAGCCCGCTTGCCAATTCAACTAGTTCAATTCGCTGCCACCCGAGCTGATGCGGCTTCCCGTACCGATCTTCGGTCGCCACCTACGGCGGTACCACTCCAACGTGCCGCCCGTGCCGGACTGATTTGCTGCTGGCCCCGCTGTATTTTGTTTTATTATGCCATGTATGACCACCGATTTAACTGTTTTGTGATATTGACCTTTTCTGGTCTGCTGTTGTATTTAATTGACGCGAGGTTGTAATAGCCACAAGTCCATTGTGGCTACCTCAATGCAAAGTCTGTGTCGGTCTGTGTCTAAATCATGGACTTCCCCCTTGCTATGGTGGGGTGATATATCAACAGCAGAAATGTGTTCACTCAAGTAAAACTCCCTTAACGTGAATGTACACTTGCCTGCGCTTTGCTTGCAAAACACTCTCGCTTTGAAGGCGGCGCAAATGACCTGTGTGGCCCGACACGTCTCTAAGAATCACCCTCCCCTCCCCCGTTCTCCGAAGTGTAGTATTTAATTAACCTCAATTTCTCTTATAGATGGGAGCAGCACCACAGCTTATGTCAAGTTTTCTATTGTGCAAATCCGTCTGTCACTTTGAAATTGCCCAACATCTTGTCAATATCAGAACACAAATCTAAATCTGAGATGCATGAAAACGAAATGGAGCCCACATGGTCGGTTGGTCGGCTGCTGGCGCTTATACGCCGACAGCGACGGCATCTAGTACCCACAACGGAGTCTATACGGTTCATGGTTGGTTGGTTGCTGGCGCCTAGAGACACCCCGCCAGCGACGTCCTGTGGTGGCCACAGTAGAGCCCACATGGTTGGTTGGTTACTGGAGCTTAGAAGCACGCCGACAGCGACGTTATATAGTGCCGACAATGGAGCCTACATGAGCGCTTCTCACTTGCCCACATATGTCAGGCCGGCTTAGTGCGTGCCACACAATGCTGACCTGCGATCGCATGGTACCCGCGTACGGCTCCACAGGCGGCATGGCAGGAGCGGAGGAAAGTGCTGAAAGCACGGCATGGCCCAACGTGGCCACGTGGATCGCCGATGCTCGCGTTGCGCTTTGTGTTCCATAGCCGCATGTCGGCAAACATGCGTGCAAACCCGAGGCAACCTTGGGTGCCACACGTCGACTAAATCGAGTCACTAAAAACAGTGGGCAAGTTCAGCCTAATCGGGTTCGGAAACAGGCCTCGATGACTCCCTACTCTAATCACGACTCATTGCCGGTTGCGCTTATGCCGATCAACACCGACCGATACCCATCCTTACCGACCGATACCGACCGACACCCATCCCTACCGACGAATACCGACCGATACCCATCCCTACCGAGCAATACCGACCAATACCGCATCCCTACCGACCAATGTTCGCTCGACGGCAGGTTGGAGTACGATGTCAATGACCCGCTGTACGGACCAGGGATATCCAGGCCGAACACCCCTGATTTGGGCAGACTGCGAGTGCTTCAGAGGAAGTATTGTGATAGAAGTTGGTGATAATCCACACGTAAAGCATAGATCTAGTTCTGAGTGAGGAAACCGGGACCTGACACGTTGTAGCAAAAGTTAGTTGCATAATTCGAAGTCGTGCCGATCGAGCCGGTTCAGGCCATGTCAGGTAGGATTAGGTAGGGTCAGGTCGGGTCGGGTCGGGCCGGGTCAGGTCAGGTCGGGTCAGGTCAGGTCAGGTCGGGTCTGGTCGCTCAGCAGAATGTTGTCATGTGTACACAACAGCAGACTAGCTCGGGCTTGCTTCTCGCTCGTAGCACATCTAAGCAGATTGTGAATATCCAATTCGGCTTCATTCATCTTAACGGCTCAAACCAACCGTGAGCCAAAAGGAAACAATGCGACTAACAACCTCCTCTGGTTGCACTCTCTGCCGAGCGGCAGCAGCCGTATGCTTCATTCAATATTTAATCAACCAATTGCATACAATGTATCATCAATTTTTTTTTTCGATAGCAGGAGGCTCCGTAGCTTGCGACAGCAATACAACACAAGACGCACACATCAATTCAGTCCGCTCCGGATTGGGTGCATACGGTTCGCAGGAGGCTATTCACGTTTTCGGTAGCAATAAGATCGCTCGATAAGGCGTCCGGCTCCCGATCAAACAGGACACGGTTTCGACCAGTGCGACGCTTTCCGCCAAACACGACTATTCTGGTCCGCCGGCCTCGGTCCTGTCGATATCGTCGGCGAGTACCGAGTAGGGACCTACCGCGAACGGATGTGGCCGGGACCGGGCGGGATACAGAGCCCGGTGGCGGGAGTGGGCACCAAGGGAGGGAGTGGGCACCGTGGGAGAATGGGGACCGATGGAGGAAGTGGGGACCGGGGGAGAGAGTGGGCGCCGTGGGAGAATGGGGACCGATGGAGAGAGTGGGCGCCGTGGGAGAATGGGGACCGGGGGAGGGAATGGGGGCCGGGGGAGGGAATGGGGGCCGAAATAGAGAATGGGTACCGAAACAGAGTGGAGATCGAAGGAGAGAGCGAGAGAGCGAGAGAGACAGAGAGAGATAGAGAGACAGAGAGATAGAGAGACAGAGAGAGAGAGAGAGAGAGAGACAGAGAGAGAGAGAGAGACAGAGACAGAGACAGAGACAGAGACAGAGACAGAGACAGAGACAGAGACAGAGACAGGGACAGGGACAGGGACAGAGACAGAGACAGAGACAGAGACAGAGACAGAGACAGAGACAGAGACAGAGACAGAGACAGAGACAGAGCAGAGACAGAGACAGAGACAGAGACAGAGACAGAGACAGAGACAGAGACAGAGACAGAGACAGAGACAGAGACAGAGACAGAGACAGAGACAGAGACAGAGACAGAGACAGAGACAGAGACAGAGACAGAGACAGAGACAGAGACAGAGACAGAGACAGAGACAGAGACAGAGACAGAGACAGAGACAGAGACAGAGACAGAGACAGAGACAGAGACAGAGACAGAGACAGAGACAGAGACAGAGACAGAGACAGAGACAGAGACAGAGACAGAGACAGAGACAGAGACAGAGACAGAGAGAGAGACAGAGAGAGAGAGAGAGAGAGAGAGAGAGAGAGAGAGAGAGAGAGAGAGAGAGAGAGAGAGAGAGAGAGAGAGAGATAGGAGACCGAGAGTGGAGAACATCACTCCCTTTGGCCCGATTCAGGTCAATGACCTTTAATGATCTGCACCTAAAATGTTTACAAAATATGCAAAACAGATGTAAAATATGCCACCGAAAATTTGGTGTCTGCGTATACTCATTCGGCCGCTGCCACAGATAAACCCGAGGGGGCTATCGAGACCACTCCCTCAGCATTGCGAGGGTTTAAGGTCATTATGTACACATAATACAGACAAGCGGGGCAGCCATGTCTGATTGTTTAACTGCGTGATTGTTCGAGCTCTAGTGCTAATTTGCAAGGATTTTAGGATTTTACGAACAACGTTTGACCGGCAAGGGAACGTCAAATTGCGCCTGCATCACATCTCCTCGGAATTTATGTCGAAGATTTCTTTATTAGACAGATTTGGAGCCGACATGGATACCGACGCATTCTCAAACTCTGCCAAAAGTTTCATATCTGATTCTTGTTAGACGAACAATAAAAACAGAGATCACAGTTTACCATCACATAAAAAACGATCAACATCATCAATGGGTGATAGAAGGTGGCTACATGGAAAAGCCATAAAGGCAAATCATAAGCCTGCATTGCTGCGTCCACAAAGCAGAGTGGGCATCTCAGTCGGCTAAAATTATGTTCCGCCACTGACTGGTCAATACCGGCCGAAACCCGTCATGGAATGTCATAAAGTAATGCACGTCACAAAATCATGACCTTATTTGTCTCATAGACTAGGTGGGACAAGGCCTTGCCGTGACTATTTGAGAAGAACGCCACACCTCGCCGTCCCCTGAGGTGCTGCGCCTCCTCCGGAGTTTTTCGAGAACAATCGAGAACAACACCCAGACCGCTCGCCCGCCAAGCTTTGGCCAGCTGTCTGGGCGTCCTGTCAATTGTTTAATTGACTGGTGGCTTTAGCACACTTCACTGAAAACGGTCACAACGTGCCCATATTGACGGATCAGCACAAGTTCCTACTACAGACAGTTGTAGTTCCCTGCTATAGATGATGGTCTGACGCCATAATGCACACTGAAACAAACAATGTGGAGGAATCAATTAGCAAATCAATCAATCAAAAGGTGATTTACGGAAGAGAACAAGTCTGTTTAAAGGAATGTCTTCCAAAGAGAACTGGTCAGAATGCACCACGTTGTCATTTCATGCTGGCCGGCTTAAACCGACGACACCCACCGGCGAAACTTAACTCCAGTCGGCCACAAACACTGCATCTGCCATCGTCTCAGTGCCGAGCAGCAGCGAGATGGCAGGTCGCAGGTGGGGCGTTGTTGTTTACTGGGTGGTTCTCGACGCACTTTATGCACGATCACGGCTAATGGCGTCGCCCACCCACACTGTTTCGCCGGTGGGCCGCGGTATTGGAAGTGTCACAGTGGTGCGAGTGTTGAACCCGGGACCTCTGGTGCCCAGAGCTCAACACCTTCACCACTCGGCCATCGCGCATCGCGGCCGGCGGGCATTGCGGGGAATCGAACCCCGCACCTCTGGCGTGCCAGACGCCCAGCTTGACCACTGAGCTATCGACGCCCAGCGCAAATGACTGACGTCCGCTTCACGACCCGGCGGATGGAATGTGTCTGCTCCTGCTGAGAGCACGCGCAACTCAAGCCGCCAGCTGGCCATCACATGCCATGGTATGGGTATGGCTGGGTATGGGTATGGTATGGGTATGAGTATGGTATGGGTATGGGCATGGCTGGGTAATCAACAGCAGCGCCGACCGTCGTCGACCGCCGACTCCGACAGCGTCCGAGCTCCGACCATCTCGCATCTCCAGCAATCTCCGATCTCCGGCGGTCCGCAATCCGCGGCCACCGCCAACTCACCCCGAAGTACTTCGTGACGTAGGCGCACCAGGCGGGCGCGCAGTGCATGTACTCGGCGGCGGTGGCCAGCTCCTGAATCTGCCGCCAGCCGGCGTTCAGGGTGTGCAGACGGTCCGCCGCTGGCACTCGGCCGGCGGTCAGCTGATCGCCCAGGGCGGCGAGCAGGTCGCAGCGCCGGTAACCTGCGCCAGGCGGTCAATGGGTATAGAGAAGACAGCGGGTCGCAGCGCCGGTAACCTGCGCCAGGCGGTCAATGGGTATAGAGAAGACAGCGGGTCGCAGCGCCGGTAACCTGCGCCAGGCGGTCAATGGGTACAGAGAAGACAGCGGGTCACAGCGCCGGTAACCTGCGCCAGGCGGTTAATGGGTATGGAGAAGACCGCGGGTCACAGCGCCGGTAACCTGCGCCAGGCGGTAAATGGGTATAGAGAAGACAGCGGGTCACAGCGCCGGTAATCTGCGCCAGGCGGTCAATGGGTGTAGAGAAGACAGCGGGTCACAGCTCCGGTAACCTGTCCGGACGGTCAATACTGACACTTGGGTACCGTGTCACAGACGAGACCCGATGGTGAACAGCAGCCATACGTGAGGGTACAGAGTAGACAGAAGACCACACATGAGGGTACAGAGTAAACAGCAGACCACACATGAGGGTACAGAGTAGACAAGAGACCACATATGAGGGTACAACGTAGCAGACCACACATGAGGGTACAGAGTAGACAGCAGCCACACATGAGGGTACAGAGTAGACAGAAGCCACACATGAGGGTACAGAGTAGACATAATACCACACATGAGGGTACAGAGTAGACAGCAGCCACACGTGAGGGTACAGAGTAGACAGCAGCCACACATGGTGGTACAGAGTAGACAGCAGCTCACACACGAGGGTACAGAGTAGACAATACCACACATGAGGGTACAGAGTAGACAGCAGCCACACGTGAGGGTACAGAGTAGACAGCAGACCACACATGAGGGTACAGAGTAGACAGCAGCCACACGTGAGGGTACAGAGTGGACAGCAGCCACACATGAGGGTACAGAGTAGACAGCAGGTCACACATAAGAGTCCCGGATGAGCAGCACATCATAACTGCGAGTACGTGGCAGTTAATGTCACAATTAGGACTCCGGGAGTAAAATAGCACGACGTAATCGACAAGCTTAAAATTATAGGTGTGAAAAAACAAGTAATTTTTTTTTTTTTTTTTTTTTTTTTTTTTTTTTTTTTTTTTTTTTTTTTTTTTTTAGGTAGAGTAGTTTTTTTTTTTTTGTATCTTTTTGTTTGTTTTGACAAACCTAATATAAGACTATATTCAGATTAGCAATAAAATTACCTATGCCATAAACTGGTGTTACTAGATAGCATCATAGGTAATCCCTTTACCTGAAATGATGCTTGAAAATGTTTGTGCATCACAATCCTATGGTAACATGATGCTCGCATACTTATAGCAGATACTGTTAGCAACGAGGAATTGAGCCATCAGCATGCATCAAGTACAGATTTGATCCTTCTTTGAGAAGGATGTCGATTGAGTGTTCATTAAGTGGTGTATTCCACCTATTTCACAAATAATTTACACTGTCACAGTCACTGGGTTCTTCATACAAATACGGTCAACTTGTGATAAGCCTCTCCTGTGACCTCTTCTACATCCTTCAGTCTCTCATGTACTTCCACTGGTCTCCCCTGTGGTCTCTCCAGTGGTCTCACGTAATCTCTCCAGTGGCTCTCCTATGGTATCTACAGTAACCATGCACTGTAGCTCGGTTAAATTGGCCAACCTAACGCGCAATCTACCCCTTTCTTTCTCATTCCCTATCTCTCTCTCACACATGCATTACAAATTTGTCTTCTTACGTCAGTGATGACATTTGTGTGTGTGTCCCAAGATGTGCCTAGACGACAAAGGCGAAATTATTTGCATTGTTATGTCGTGTCAGATTCGCAATCACGTCCTTGATTCATGGATACACGCATGTGCAATTCCGATCCGCAAGGAGGAAGACCACCCCGATCAGGCCAACTTTCGACCGATATAGATTGTCCCGGCCACAGCCAAGATCGTGGAGCGTTCGGTGTAGAGGCGGTACCCCCACCTCGTGCTCTCAGAAACGCGACATGGACTTCGCCCACTACACCTCACCGACACTGCCCTCGCCAGTGCTTCCGATAGCATTCTCGCCGCCAACGACCGAGAAGAACCGTCCATATTTTCCCGAGTAAGGAAGGTGCCCCTGACAATGACCTAAGATTGAAACATCGGAACACAGCGTAACAATTTTGCTCACCTGAAGTCTTTCCCGGACAGTGAAGTTCAATTTAACTTCTTATCTGCCTACAATCATGAATGGTAATTTTCCAGCAACTGGAAAACGTCGGTTTCACTGCCGTGACCCCCGCGGCACAATGCTGAATTTGCGAACAAAACAATGGGTGCTTCGGTGCAAAGCTGAAAGTACTTCTCCGCGAAAGCGATGTGTAATAGTATGGTGTGGTGTCCTTCCTTTGTTCTAGCTCGATCCGCTCGATTCTGGGCGTTATAGCCACTGCTACAAATGTGGATGTTTAAAATATCTTTAAAATCTCCTATGCTCTTCCTACGTTTTCTCCAAGCTCATCTTTCGGGATCCCTTTCGCGGTTTCTCTGTACAATTTCGTTTATGGTCTCTCCTTTGTCATCACATGCGTCTTCATGTGGTGTCTCCTGCGTCATTCGATCTCCCCTGCGTGTCGCTTCCTCATCTCATCCTGCTCACCGTCACATCTCCCACGACGTCTCCTGTTCACCTGTCACATCTCCCACGGCGTCTCCTGTTCACCTGTCACATCTCCCACGACGTCTCCTGCTCACCTGTCACATCTCCCACGACGTCTCCTGTTCACCTGTCACATCTCCCACGGCGTATCCTGCTCCCATGTCAAGTCTCCCACGGAGTTTCCTACTCACCTATCACATCTCCCACGGCGTCTCCTGCCCACCTGTCCAATCTCCTACGGTGTCTCCTGTCTTGGATTTCCTCTGGATAAAAATAATATTTTGTTTTCCTAATACCTTTAATTGTCCTACGTGCTCCTGTCTCTTGTTCACCTGCGACCTCTCGCACGGTGTATCCCGCTCACCTGCGATCTCTCCTGCAATGTGTTCAACCCACCTGCGACCTATGCCACGGTGCTTCCTGCTCACCTGCCACATCACCAGAGGTCTGGCAATCGGCCACGGCCTGCACGTACTGCACGGCCCGCGCAGATAGGTGCTCCGGCCCGGCCGACCGGAGCAGGGCCATCAGCAGCAGCGAGCTGGCGGTACAGACTCGGTCAGCTGGTGGTACATACAGACCGGAGCAGGGCCATCAGCAGCAGGGGACTGGCGGTACAGACTCGGTCAGCTGGTGGTACATACAGACTGGAGCAGGGCCATCAGCAGCAGCGAGCTGGTCGACTCCTTTGGTAAAAGAGGACAGTACCTCCTCCCGACAAAAAATTCGCGGCGCATCAGGTTGTAACGAACGAGAAACGCATGGTCCAAAACATTCCCAGTCCCTGCGCGCTATCGCGTTGTCAAAACGACCGAGGACGGCTCGCGCCAGTTTCACGAGGCGACACCAACGGAGGGGGGGGGGTGGCACACCTCTTCTGCGCCGTGTCGCGCTCCTGCAGCTCCTCCAGCCAGGCGTCGCGCGCGGCCGGCGCGCAGGCCGCCAGCGCCCGCGCCATGCACCACTCGAGCGCCGCGCCGAGCGGCGGACTGCCGGCCGCCGACGGTGGCGCCATCTTTTCCGCCGCCGCCCACGACGGCGCGATCGTCTGGCGGGAGAAACGGCGTCGGGTTGCGTCGGCGCCACTGGGCCGGTCACGAGCCTGAAAATGTGCGGGGACGGGCAACCGTGGTGGCCCACTGTTCTTGATCTGAATCATTGGCACGGTGGGGAAAAATAGCGCTGGCACGTCCAGCAATCGCATGCTTCGGGTGGCCAGTTTTGTGGAGGATAGGATAAATATTTTGACTGCAAGTCTATTGAAAAGGATATTTTCTAACTATTCTAACAGAGCAGAATATTGGCGTGCAGCACCACTCCACTCCCTACGTGTTCGTGTAGATAAACGTTCCTAATCGTGATGCATGGTACAGAGATAATGCAAAGGAGACAAACTCAAACTGCATGGGATATTGTTTTTGTCGTCTTCCTTACTTTATATTGCATTAAAGGTAATATAATGTTCTGTTCATGGAATGAAAGTGAACTAGCAACAATACTTGGATATGTATATGAGAGCAATACACTTGAGTCAACGTAGTGTGAAACAGCGCTATTACATTCCACCTTCAATATTACAAAAAACATTGAAGTTTGAAGAGTGAAAATCAAGAATCAAATCATTCGCAAGGCTTCAGCACCGCGAGTCATTTCAATCCTCGATCACGCGTATGGTACCAAAATATATTTTGGATTGCGAAGTTCCAAAGTTGGATTTTATAACTTGGGTGCTGGGAGCCGATCATCATTAGTAATACAAATGAGCCAAACAGGAAGGTTTTACTATACTAATTGTGATAATTAAACAAAATAAAATAGCAAATGAAGTAAAATAAAACTTTTCCTCGTCTAATTATAGACAGTGTGTGAACCAATATATGCATCCAATATATTCATGCACATTTGTTGTCTGTTGATGCAATGCTATTTTCAGTTCGATCGTGTCCATTGTGAACGCAACATTGGAAAGTCCTCATGCGTGACAGCGGGAGACACCAGTGGAGAAACACTGCCGGCCGGGTGTCATTTCCACCCCGACAAGCCAACTCCCGGGGACAGGAAGGGCCGTCGCGCCAACGCCGACCCACCCGCGGCGCCAGCGTCGTCACGAAGTCGTCCAGGTTGGCGCGCCACGCGGCCGCCGGCGCCACGCGGCTCAGGTAGCAGCGCGCGAAGCCGGCCGCCAGCGGCGAGCCGACGCCGCGCGCGCCGGTCACCAGCCGCAGCGCCGCCTCCTCCGCGCCGCTGTCAGTCACATGCGCAGCGTCAGTCCACGTCCCGAGTGTCGGTCACCAGACACATACAGCGTCAGCCCACGTCACGAGTGTCGGTCACCAGACACATACAGCGTCAGCCCACGTCACGAGTGTCGGTCACCAGACACATATACAGCGTCAGCCCACGTCACGAGTGTCGGCCACCAGCCACGTCAGTCCACGTCACGAGTGTCGGTCACCAGACACATACAGCGTCAGCCCACGTCACGAGTGTCGGTCACCAGCCAGTCTTTACACAGCGTCAGTCCACGTCACAAGTGTCGGCCGCTGTCCGCCACATATACAACGTCAGTCCACGTCACGAGTGTCGGTCACCAGCCACATATGCAACGTCAGTCCACGTCACGGGTATCGGTCACCAGCCACATATACAGCGTCAGTCCACGTCACGAGTGTCGGCCACCAGCCACGTCAGTCCACGTCACGAGTGTCGGTTACCAGCCACATATACCACGTCAGTCCACGTCACGAGTGTCGGTCAGCAGCCACATATATACATCGTCAGTCCACGTCACGAGTGTCGGTCACCAAACCTTGCCATATGCACTCTAAAGGTGCACCTGCACGCGCATGATTCTGCTCGTTAGCGCCGACTTTGTAGCCGAATTGAAGGCAAACATGATGACGTCACGACGAAATATGCAATCAGGGGCGCAGCCAGGGTTTTCTTAAGGGAGACACCAAAATAAATGTCATGAAACAGACTACTTTCGGCGCGCCGCGCACGCCGAACATTCGCGGTTTTGTGTGGTGAAAATCACAAAATCTCCTGCTTGATCTCGTGTATTTTTGGGTGCTACGGGTGTGGGGGGGGGGCTTGGCCCGCTGGGTTAGCAACGCCAACTGATAATGGCCTTCCAGCGTCACACTTTGTGACAACCTTACTGCATGGCACAGCCCCGCCCGTGGCAACGATTCAGCCGCAAAATGGGCGCCGACGATCGGAATTCGGCCGCATTTGGTGGCACCGCCGGAGCCGGGGGCCGGAGACAGGGGCCGGAGACGGGGGCCGGAGCCCGGGCCGGAGCCGGAGCCGGGGTCCGGAGCCGGGGTCCGGAGCCGGGGCCGGAGCCGGGGGAAGGAGACAGGGGCCGGAGCCAGAGCCAGGGGCCGGAGCCTGGGCCGGAGTCAGGGGCTCACCCGGGCTGCAGCAGGTCGTAGCAGCGCAGCACCGCCATCTCGACGTACAGTCGCGCCAGCAGCTCGCGGATCGACGAGATCTTGTAGAACCAGTTGCGGCACGTCTCGCGGCCCCTCTCAGTCACCAGGTCGCCGCTGGGCGTCGCCACCGTCGTGCTGGCCGCACAGTCGCGCCGGGTCACCACCAGACGTCGCCACTGCTGGTCCGCACAGGCGCACTGTACCTGCGTTACTGCCATCGCCCTCGTCAGCGCCGTCGCCGCTGCCCTCGCCACCACCCCCACCACCGCCTCGCCACAGCCCTCACCACCGCTCTCACCACCGGCCTCGCCACCGCCCTCACCACCGCTCACACCACAATCCTCGCCACTGTCCTCGCCAGCGCCTTCGCCATCACCCTCGACATCGCCCACACCCAATTTCCCCCCTTTAAACACCACCATCCTCGCCACTGCCCTCGCCAGCGCCTTCGCACCACCCTCCCCTCGACATCGTCCTCACCACAGCCCTCGTCGGCGCCCTCGCAATCGCAATTGATTGGTGTCACCCGATCGAAAGTTATTTCCCTCCACATTTATTTATGTGGTAGGACCAAAGCGGCGACATGGCTTGAATTCACTATGGTTAGAATTGGCTCAGAGCAGACAGGACGTGATGATAGATAGGATAGCCGTGGCTTCACCGTGATCAAATTAATTTGCTACTCCCAGAGTCAACGGGGGGGGGGGTGTCTTTGGGCCTTGGCGGGAGTGGGGAGACGCGTGGGCAGCGGGAGCAATCGAGGATTCCGAGGTTCGAGGTATAAATCTCCGCTCAAAACTACTTCCAAAACGCCTAGAAATCAAACACAAACTTGGCTCTCTGACTGGCACACAGTTCCACTGAGCAAAACACACCTACCGGCGCTGCGGCGCATCGATCGCTGTACTTCTCACACGCTAATTAGCAAACGCTCTGCTACCTGAGTTGCATCTCCAATTGTCTGTCGCATTCAGTGCCTAATGGTTCAGAACCGCTGAAATGGAACCAACGGCGGACCAATGTATTATTTCGGACACTGGGGCGGGGAACAAACGAAAATAAATGCTTTTGTTCAAACAAATGTTATCCCGCTTTATACAAATTGAGCCAAATACCCGACATATTATTCAGATTTTGGCCGCAAATGTGAGGTCATGACTCCTTATACCCTCCTCTACGAGTTCATGAAAACGAGCCACCATTCGCAAACAGCTAATATCCCTGGAACTCCACCGGTCCCTTAATGTATCTGTCATTCGAAGTATCGTATCCTGTTCCCCATTACCAACCACTAGAACATAGACAGGCTCATGAACATTCTGCAGTCTCCGAAGTATTTCAAATAGCTTCATAGCTATGGTCTCCAAACAACTTCGGAACGTCTACTCGCGGGACGACGCCCAGTTGTTTCCGTGGTGTAGTGGTTATCACATCCGCCTAACACGCGGAAGGCCCCCGGTTCGATCCCGGGCGGAAACAACCTTTTCGACGACCACACCATTTTTTTTTAACCATAGATCAAGGGGTAGGAACTGTAGGGGTCAGTGGCACGGCCTCCACTTTCCCCGAAAACATACATTAATCATATGGCGACGCATTGGAATAATCATCTTCAAAGGATGTCTTGGGCCCCCACTTTTTGAGACGCTTCTGCGCTTCTGCTTGAGATCAGCCAGTAATCATAATACAGGACGACATGGCGACTCCGACAGAATTGAATTTACTGCTACTTCTAACGGAGAGAAACCTGCGACCATGCGACTCTACAACTCTATAACTCTACAACAAAACTCTACAACTCTACAACAAAACTATACAGCTCTGCAGCTCTGCAGATCCGCGGCTCCCAGCCCCCAGCTTTGGATAAGGTAATAATTACCTTATCCAGTATCCATATCCATCTAGGTAATTACCTTATCCATCAGTCTATCGAGGTAGAGTTGCATGGAAATCGGCTTCATCTAAAATGCAATCACTCCCGTTATTTGGCATGGAGTGCCGAGCTGCTGAGACTTGAAACAGCGACGGTACTGGGTGCAAGTAAACTCACGGGTATAGCCCATACACGGGCGTTGATTTCTGAAAATCAATGGGCGCACAATACATGAAGGCAATGGGCGGACCCGTATTAATTGGGGAACGCACTCCATATTGATATGATCCCATGTTAATACTTGAAATGATTGGGGGGGAGTCAACATTAAGGGGGCGCTTGCCCCCTCACAAGTATATAAAGCAACACCCCTGATTCCTTCTTAAGTTCATATTATACGCTTCGGTAATCCAGAATGCCATGAACCCCCAGAACCCGGAGTTGAAAAATTAGTTCTATGGTGTTCCTAAAAGAACTTTAAATGGACTAGAGTTTCTGAGAATCATGCTCACATGGGTGAATTGACACATTTCGATGTAGTTTCATAGCCCACTTACTGCGTGAAAACACTATAAAAATATAAACTTTCTAAAATTTGAAATGCAAGACTCATTTTAAACGGGCTCTGAACGATGAAAACGTCAAAACTGCCTTTTGTTTGGAAATTCGGGGGGGGTATATAGGACACGCTACACAACAGACCAATCTGTCAAATCAGTTTTTTAATTTGGTGGTTCACGACGCACTTTATCCCCCGGCTAATGGCGCCACTAACACTTTCGCCGGTGGGCCGCGGGATTGGGAAATATTCCGAGTGGTGGGAGTGTTGAACCCGGGATCTTTGCATCCAGAGCTCAACACCCTTACCACTCGGCCATCCCGCCCCAAACTAGCATCGGTTATACTAAAATGTTCAAATAACCATCTAAAATGTCCCAAAAATTATACCGCCACACGACGGTGGAACAAACTGTTTCCGCTCGTCATCGAACGGGGATATCTTCCGCGTGTGATAAAACTTTACGACAGAAGCGGGTTTCGTCTGCACAATATCCAGGACGAGAGGAATTGGCAGTGAGGGTCATACAGAAAAGGCACGACCAGCTCAGTAGAGCAAGTCGAAGATAATTCCTGTAACCGTTACCCTGTACCGTTCCACACCGTCATCTGCCAGTCGGGGCTGTAGCTCAAGTGGTAGAGCGCTCGCTTAGCATGTGAGAGGTACGGGGATCGATACCCCGCAGCTCCACTGACTTTTTCGCTTTTGCACGGATGACTGAGAGCCGCGCGCTTACACCATTATTCAGCAGCACAGCCGACGACGATGGCGGCGGTCAGAATAATTACTCCCACCGGCATTATAATCACCTTCCCATAAACAGCGTCATAGGCTATGCCCTATATGCTTTCACAGCCAGTTTTTAAAGACTGCATTTTGTAGGCGCATTTTGTAGGCGTATTTTGTACGTGCATTTTGTAGGCGCATTTCATAGGTGCATTTTGTAGGCACATTTCATAGGTGCATTTTGCCAGGTGCATTTAGCATGTGCATTTAACAGGTGCATTTAACAGGTGCATTTTACAGGTGTATTTTACAGGCATATTTTACAGGTGTATTTTACAGGTCTGTTTTACGGGTGTGTTTTACAGGTGCATTTTCAGATGTATTTCATAGGTGGATTATATAGGTATATTATATATGTGTAACATATAGGTGCACTATATAGGTGAATCTTACAGGTACATTTTACTAGTGCATTTTATATGTGATTTTCATAGGTGAGTTTTACAGGTAAATTTGTAATGGGTGGATTTGTAGTGAGTGCATTTCATAGGTACATATGTAATAGGTGTATTTGTAATAGGTATGTTTGAAATTGGTACAAATGTACTGTTGTACTTGGAATAGGTGTATTTGTAATAGGTGCATTTGTAATGTGCATCTGCAATATGTGGGTGTTTGCAATGTGTGAATGTATAATAGGTGCATTTGTAATAGGTGAATTTGTAATAGGTGCATCTGTAATATATGAATTTGTAACATGTGCATTTGGTTGGTTATTTGGGCTTAAGGGCGCATCATTTTTTTATTTTTTTTTTTTTTTTTTTTTTTTTTTTTTTTTTTTTTTTTTTTTTTTTTTTTTTTTTTTTTTTTTTTTTTTTTTTTTTTTTTTTTTTTTTTTTTTATTTAAAATTTTTTTAATAAAAAATCGAAGCAGCACCTACCCAGCACATTCACAAGTAAGTGCTGTTTTCAGCTCGCCTGGCAAGACTGCAACGAAGTGGTTCAGAAAAAAAAAAAAAAACAAATAATTATTTTTTTTTATTAAATTTTTTATTATTTATATTTCCTTTTTTTATAAAACCTCCTACTCATTCATAAAAAAACAGTCATACAGCAACATGTGCATTTGTATGATGGGCAGTTGTAATATTTATGTATTGAAATATTACCAACAGATGTTGTATCCGTCCAGAAACAAAATGTCAATTATAAAACGGCGTTTACAGAATTCTTTCGTGTCTTTCTACCGTCGTGAAAACGAGTCATTTAGCTCGAAATTACAATTTGTCATGTTACATGTACTAATCTGAAAGGGTCATGGCATATATGGATGGATATGGATGCAGCATATTATGTAGGCGGATGGATATGGATGGATAGGAAATTTGCTTCATGGATACGGATGGATATGGATAACACATGAGGAGGAGGTGGAACTGGTGGATGGATAGATGGATACAAATTTGCGCTACGGATGCGGATGGATATGGATATAAAAAGCCATCCATGTCGACCTCTAATTTGTATGATGGGCAGTTGTAATATGTGTATTCATAATATGTGCATTTGTAATGGTTGAATTTGTAATGTATGCATTTGTAATAGGTGCACTTGTCTGTAATATGGTCTGTCAGTAGCCAGAACCGACCACCCCTGGTCTGTATGAAAACAACACACGTCACAACACTGCAGTGGGATGCTCAGTTGACTCTGCTAAGGCTGACTTGTCAGGTAACTTGACTTGTGACTTGACTTGACGTACTCCGGAATCAACTAGGGTGTCTTTACAGATTAAGGCACATGTCAGACAGAATTAGTTTTGCAGACCCCGAAGTCACCACCCGATCGGAGATTTACAGCCGAACAGCACAATGCTAGCCGAGAGATGGACAAGACGTCAATGATCCAATCCTGCTTTTCGTCCACTGAGCCTTATCTGGCTTGGTGCCAGCTAATTCATCCCGCCCGGTGAGCCGGGGGCTAAATACGAGCGTCCAGTGAATCGAACCCAGTTTTGCCAGGAGATGGCGGGACGAATGTTTGACGATGGACACCACTGTGCTGCTGGGTGGCAGTCGGCACATCCCGCAGGTCGGCGACCCGACCTGACCTCACCTGTCGTCCCAGTCCTTGGCAGTGACCCTGTTGTAGACCAGGCCACCGAACACGTCCAACAGGTCTGTGACCAGCACGAACATGCTGGGGTAGAACTGGGGCACTGATATGTCCTCCAGCGTCTTACACGCCTGTGACACATCGCACAGGTCATCCTCTAGCGTCCTACCAGTCTGTGACATACCACACTAGGTCATCCTCTAGCGTCTTACACGCATGTGACATACCACACTAGGTCATCCTCTAGCGTCTTACACGCCTGTGACATACCACACAGGTCATCCTCTAGCGTCCTACACGTCTGTGATACACCACAACAGGTCATCCTCTAGCGTCCTACACGCCCGAGACACACCACATCGGGTCACCCTCTAGCGCAATGCTAAAATAATGGGTTTTCGTTAGGTGTGAGATGTCGAAACGAGCATGGTCGGATGTCGAAAGTTTCCATGGAAGCGATGTCGCTGAACATGTTCTTTCGACACAATTCTGATCTAACAGCGCACTCATACGTGTACAATTTTCGCTTGTTGGCAGATACTTGATTTAGGGATAGCTACTTCAACGATAACGATGCAAGATACCTATGCTTACCAACTGATAATGTATGACAGACCACATCATCGGTAATCATCCTACCTGGAATCGTGTTAAGAGATCTTCGTGTATCATGATCCGCAATGGCGAGCATAAGCATGCTACTTATCAACGAGATACTGCTGGAAATTAAATATCAAGACATCATAAAGACTCATGAAGAAGCACGATGTCGATACTTCTTCAGAAGGGATATTGATTCAGTGTCCAGAAAGTGGTATATTCCACCCTATTTCACTCATATTTTATCATTGCGTCTATGACACACCACAAAGGGTCACCTTCTAGCGTCCTACACGTCTGTGATACACCACAAAGAGTCACCTTCTAGCGTCCTACACGTCTGTGCTACACCACACCGGGTCACCCTCTAGCGTCCTACACGCCCGAGACACACCACACTGGGTCACCCTCTAGCATCCTACACGTCTGTGATGCACCACAAAGAGTCACCTTCTAGCGTCCTACAAGTCTGTGATACACCACAACGGGTCACCCTCTAGCGTCCTACACGTGTGATACACCACACTGGGTCACCCTCCAGCGTCCTATACGCGTGTTACACACCACACTGGGTCACCTTCTAGCGTCCTATGCGCCTGTGACACAACACACATTGTTAGGCATATCTTCTTTCACCCCACCAAATAGACAAAAACAGATTGCTTTGCCACAAACAAACACCTTGCCTTTTTATATTCTTTTATCTTCTAACATCTCACTCCTCACCCTCAACTCCCATACACACCTCCCTACACACACACAAGCAGGAACATTGTCACCCTCACGTCAAGGCCTCAACTTACCAGCCTTCAGTCACCACATGCGGTGACCGGCCCTGGGTACCACTCTCACCTCTATACATACCTCCCTACGCACTGACGCACACATAAACATCATGACTACCACATCAAGGCCTCAACTTATCGGCCATCAGTCATCACATGCGGTGACCAGCCATGTGTAACACTCTCATCACCATGCACACCTCCCTCCATGCACACAGACACATAAACATCACCACTATCACGGCAAGGCCTCAGCTTGTCGACCTTCAGTGACAACATGCGGTGACCATCCCTGGGAAACACTGTCACCTTCACACACACGTCCCTCCACGCACACACAGAGGAACATCATCACCATCACATCAAGGCATCAACTTATTGCCCTTCAGTCACCATATGCGGTGACCAGCCGTGGATAACACTCTCACCACCATGCATACCTCCCTCCACACACACACACACACACACAGGAACATCGTCACCATCACGGCAAGGCCTCAACCTATCGGCCTCCAGTCGCCACACGCGGCGACCGGCCCTGCACACCAGCGTGTGACGTCACCGGTCGTGGCGCGACGCACCTGGATGACCAGCTTGAGCGCGCGGACTCGCTGGTCCGCCCGCCACGCCTCCTGCAGCTGGATTTTCATCCGGCCCATGTGCGCTGACGGGGGAGGCGGCACGAGATGAGGCACTGGCCAGCGGCAGCTGCGGCAAGCTGCTTGGTGGGTATCAAGCTGCTGCATCGAGCTGCTGTTGCAAGCTGCTTGGTGAGTATCTGCCATGTTTGTGACAGAGGGTGGCGGCGGCTGCTGTTAAGTTTTTATCCACAAAATCTGCTTTGTCATATTAGGAATTGATTGGTGTGTACTTACTACAGTGCAGTACTGCAACGATATAGCGTTGAAAGCACCCAAAACGTGACATTTCCAAGTGACGAATCCAGCGCATCGAAACAATTGTCCGTGTTCGGTGCTGACCGGTGACTGTGGCCTGTGGTCTGATCTATCGTCCAGGCTGTGACCTCAATTGATCAGTGCTTGACCGGAAACTAACTAAGTTAGTTGGTTGGTTATTGGTTTCACGACACGTCGACCGTTGAGTCATGTAGCGTCGCCAATCTCTCGCGCCGCTTGGCCGAGGGCGAAGAGTAGCGACAGGTGAAACTCGAACCCACAATCTCTCGATTGTGAGACGAGCAACTTACCCCTAGACTACTCGTCACCTAAACTAATCAGGCATTGTGGTGGAAACTCCAGACCATCCTGGCTTTGGGCACCGAACAAGACCAGTGTGCATATAAGGTCTCTTGCGCCGTGCGGCCAGGTCGACCAAATGACCTCGACAGGTCGCCATTCGGCTCACTGGGGATCAGCTGACAGGTTTCATAAATTTTTTTTTTTGGTTGGGGGCGTTTCCCCTCTTTTCTTTTTTTTTTTTTTTTTTTTTTTTTTTTTTTTTGGTGTCTGCCCCCCCCCCCGGCTCCGCCCTTTTGTGGGGGGGGGGGTCAAGGGGGGGGGGGAGCGCCCCGGCGCCCCCCCCCTCCCCCCCCCCAAAAAAAAAAAGGGAGTGGGGGGGGGGGGGGTTTTTTTGGTGTTTTGTCTTCCTTTTTTTTAAGGGAATTTGTTTCGGTTTTTTCCTTTTTAATTTTTAATTTAGGGGGGGGGTGTTTTTGGGATTTGGGGGGTGGGGGGGGGGTGTGTTTTTTTTTTTGTGGGGGGGGGTTTTTTTTTTTTTTTTTTTTTTTGTTTTTTTTTTTTTTTTTTTTTTTTTTTTTTTCTTTTTTTTTTTTTTTTTTTTTTTTTTTTTTTTGGGGGGTGTGGTGAAAAATATTTTTTTATTATTTGAATTGGGCCCTTGGGGGATAAATGGGGTTTGAGTTTGAGTTTGGGCCGAGGGCATGGAAGAATGGATCAGCTACCTACTTTTGCCCTTCGGGATGTGGATCCAGCAATGCCCGGGATTTCCGACCCGAGTCAGTAAGAGATTAACCTGGGTTCCGACCACTGGCAACCGCAAATCGCGCCCCGGCCAGCGACCTGACCGGCAACCGACAGCGAGACGGGCCACAACGTGACCTGTGACCCGCGCCGTGACCTGACCAGCGACTCACCCACGAACTCCTGCTGGGTCAGCTGAGCGCGGCCAGCCTCGTCGTCGGGATCCAGCTGGGCCAGCCGGGCCCTGGCGGAGCGGCCGGAGTGCACCGCCACTGGGGGTATTACCGGGCACCATCAGCACCCTATCGTGTTGTAGCAGACACTGGGAACACCATCGGGCACCATCAGCACCCTATCGTGTTGTAGCAGAGACACTGGGAACACCACCGGGCACCATCAGCACCCTATCGTGTTGTAGCAGAGAGACACTGGGAACACCACCGGGCACCATCAGCACCCTATCGTGTTGTAGCAGAGAGACACTGGGAACACCACCGGGCACCATCAGCACCCTATCGTGTGTTGTAGCAGACACCGGGAACACCACCGGGCACCATCAGCACCCTATCGTGTTGTAGCAGAGACACTGGGAACACAATCGGACACCATCAGCACGCTATCGTGTTGTAGCAGAGACACTGGGAACACCACCGGGCACCATCAGCACCCTATCGTGTTGTAGCAGAGAGACACTGGGAACACCACCGGGCACCATCAGCACCCTATCGTGTTGTAGCAGAGACACTGGGAACACCACCGGGCACCATCAGCACCCTATCGTGTTGTAGCAGAGACACTGGGAACACCACCGGGCACCATCAGCACCCTATCGTGTTGTAGCAGAGACACTGGGAACACCACCGGGCACCATCAGCACCTATCGTGTTGTAGCAGAGACACTGGGAACACCACCGGGCACCATCAGCACCTATCGTGTTGTAGCAGAGAGACACTGGGAACACCACCGGGCACCATCAGCACCCTATCGTGTTGTAGCAGAGACACTGGGAACACCACCGGGCACCATCAGCACCCTATCGTGTTGTAGCAGAGAGACACTGGGAACACCACCGGGCACCATCAGCACCCTATCGTGTTGTAGCAGAACGGGAACACCACCGGGCACCATCAGCACCCTATCGTGTTGTAGCAGAGAGACACCGGGAACACCACCGGGCACCATCAGCACCCTATCGTGTTGTAGCAGAGACACTGGGAACACCACCGGGCACCATCAGCACCCTATCGTGTGTTGTAGCAGAGACACTGGGAACACCACCGGGCACCATCAGCACCCTATCGTGTTGTAGCAGAGAGACACTGGGAACACCACCGAGCACCACGCACCATCAGCACCCTATCGTGTTGTAGCAAACACAACACATCGGCGCCACACAACCATCGGGGACACAACACCACCGGGCACCAACAGCACCCTACGTGTTGTAGCAGAGACACTGGGAACACCACCGGGCACCATCAGCACCCTATCGTGTTGTAGCAGAGACACTGGGAACACCACCGGGCACCATCAGCACCCTATCGTGTTGTAGCAGAGACACTGGGAACACCACCGGGCACCATCAGCACCCTATCGTGTTGTAGCAGACACTGGGAACACCATCGGGCACCATCAGCAACCTATCGTGTTGTAGCAGAGAGACTGGGAACACAACCGGACACCATCAGCACCCTAGGGGGCTTTGCCAATGTTACTGTTCCTTCCATTTACAAACTTAACCTGGATGAGCCCTTGTGGCTCTTATTAGGTCTGAACACTTTATGACCGTATGACCGTATGACTTTACGACACCACCAGCACCCTATCATGATGTGGCAGAGAGACACTGGGAACACCATCGGACACCACCAGCACCCTATCACGATGTGGCAGCCGGACGCTTTGACCTCGACACGAGCCGAGCACGAGCTCTGAGCTCAGCTCAGCATGATCAGCACAGGAGCACACCGTGCAAGCTGCTGCAGTTTGGTGACGTAAGGCGTCGCTGTTGTTGATGTACGTTCTTTCCCGCTTGATCACACAGAAAACAAAACAACTGAAAAATTCAGCATATCAAACAGATGTTGGGAGCAAATAAGTAAGACAAATATGCTACTGCCCAGCGTTAATGCAATTAGACTGCATTTAAATTTTCAGTTGCAATGACCAACATCCTGTAATGCTTTATTCGCACGCGAACCTACGTCACGCATTCACCGGCACATGCACTACTTGCAGTAATTGTGTTGGAAACATCGCCACAAAACACACCTACACGGTGCACACAAGTGCGCAAGGTCAGCACCAGTCTCACCAGCGCTAGAGCATCGCCACTACCAGCACCATCCTGTTACCAGCAGGGCTCGAACTGCTCGAGCAGGGCTCGAACTGAACCCTGGGATCCTGAGTGTGGAGAAGAAAACGTTGTGCCATCCAATTTGGGGAGAATATCTTTATTTCTCTTTGTGGCACGTTTTGTGCTTTTCATATGAACTTCGGTGACTTTATCAACAGTCAGTAAGCACACAGTCAATGTCAGGCAGCTCCATTCAATCATCCAGCTAGAAAAAGAAGATGATAATATTCCAGAGGATACCGTTCTGGATGGCAAAAATAAAAGGAACAGCCTATTTGTCCCAGTCTGGCCACCAGTGTAAGCACCAGACTCTTACTATTGTCAACATGACTCTCACCAGTGTCAGCACCAGACTCTCATCCGTGTCGGCACCAGACTCTCACCAGTGTCAGCACCAGACTCTCATCCGTGTCGGCACCAGACTCTCACCAGTGTCAGCACCAGACTCTCATCCGTGTCGGCACCAGACTCTCACCAGTGTCAGCACCAGACTCTCATCCGTGTCGGCACCAGACTCTCACCAGTGTCAGCACCAGACTCTCACCAGCGTCAGCACCAGACTCTCACTAGTGTCAGCACCAGACTCTCACCAGCGTCAGTACCAGACTCTCACCAGTGTCAGCACCAGACTCTCACCAGTGTCAGCACCAGACTCTCACCAGCGTCAGCACCAGACTCTCACCAGTGTCGGTACCAGACTCTCACCAGTGTCGGCACCAGACTCTCACCAGTGTCAGCACCAGACTCTCATCCGTGTCGGCACCAGACTCTCACCAGTGTCAGTACCAGACTCTCACCAGCGTCAGCACCAGACTCTCACCAGTGTCAGCACCAGACTCTCACCAGCGTCAGCACCAGACTCTCACCAGTGTCAGCACCAGACTCTCACCAGTGTCAGCACCAGACTCTCACCAGTGTCAGCACCAGACTCTCACCAGTGTCAACACCAGACTCTCATCAGTGTCGGCGCCAGACTCTCACCAGTGTTAACACCAGACTCTCACCAGCATCGGCACCAGCGTCAGCACCAGACTCTCACCAGCATCGGCACCAGACTCTAACCAGCGTCAGCACCAGACTCTCACCAGCGTCAGCACCAGACTCTCACCAGCATCGGCACCAGACTCTCACCAGCATCGGCACCAGACTCTCACCAGCGTCAGCACCAGACTCTCACCAGTGTCAGCACCAGATTCGCTGGAGCGCGTGGCGATTGTCACCAGCTTGGAGGTGGTGAACTGCGTCAGGATGGCACGCCGACGCACCGACCAATCCTGCTGTGGCGACTCGCCCGGGGCCGACTCCTCCTGCCAGCCAGGGACACCGCCTCAGCTCAAACACCGCCTCAGTTCATTTAAACACACCCTGTCTCCCCACACAACACTTATCCCGCAGTCGCCTCTCCCCACCTCATGGTGGCGACGATTCACCATAATCATTTGGGAGGTTGGTTGGTTATTGGTTTTACGACACGTCGACCATTGAGTCATGTAGCGTCGCCAATCTCTCACGCCGATTGGTCGCGGGCGAAGAGTAGCGACAGGTGAGACTCGAACCCACAACCTTTCGATTGTGAGACGAGCATCTTACCCCTAGACCACTCGTCCCCGAATCATTTGGGAGGGATGACAAACTCATGTATCTAAGTTGCATGCAAAACGTGATGTGCGGTGTTGTACACCTCCAGGTCTAATAATCAGGTATCAGAGTGGAGATGATTGAGGGATCCCAACCCACTCCCTCGCCTCTGGCATTCCTCACTCACCTCACCTCATCTGACACCCATCTCACTCACCTTACCTCATCTCACCTGACTCACTCACCTCACCTCAGCACATGTGTTTTGCATTCCTCAACTCATCACACCTGTCTCACTCACCTCACTTCATCATGCCTGCCTCACTTCCCTCACCTCAGCACACATTTCATTCACCTCACCTCATCACATCTGTCTTACTTTGTTCACCTCATCACACCTGTCTTCCTTTCCTCACCTCATCACATCTGTCTTACTTTGTTCACCTCATCACATCTGTCTTCCTTTCCTCACCTCATCACACCTGTCTTACTTTGTTCACCTCATCACACCTGTCTTCCTTCCTCACCTCACCACACCTGTCTTACTTTGTTCACCTCATCACACCTGTCTTCCTTTCCTCACCTCATCACATCTGTCTTACTTTGTTCACCTCATCACACCTGTCTTCCTTTCCTCACCTCATCACACCTGTTCACTTTGCTCACCTCATCTTGCATGTCTCACTCACCATACCCCATTACACCTCTCACTCATCTCCTCTCATCATGCCTCTCACTTTCCTCATCTCATCACACATCTCTCTTGTTTCAGATCATCACATGTCTCTCTTGCTTCACATCATCACACACAGCTCTGTGATCTCATCCAGGCTACAGGTGGATCAAATGGTTCTAAAGAGCCACACATATGAAAGCAGGAGGCAGCTTGAGGTAGGTTTTTTCTTCATGACATGCCATGTAGCCATGGTGATGAGTACCTAAGATTGACTGGGGCAGGCACCATGTCAATCATATCAGTTTCGCCCACATGCTGTATAGGAACAGAAATACTAATACTTCACAATTTGTGTAGTAATGTAGACATGATGTGCTACATTTCTGAAGTATTGCAATCTGGATGTATGATAAATTAATCAATCAATTACAGATCATGGTAAAATACATGACTAAGCACATGGTGAACTGTTGCCATGTCAAGAAATGGCCATTCAGCCAACATTCCAGACCCGTGTTACATTATCCAAGTTGAATCTGGAATAGTACACAGTAGTGCACAATTGCCTATCATCATTACCCTTTACCATTAATTTTCCTGATCTGACAAAACAGCAATTAAGCTCAAAATATTGGCTACCGGAACAAACAAAAAGTGGTTTGATGTCAGGAAGAGAAGAAAACAATCCTCCTCAGTTTCCAGGCCCCAAAATTTCCTCTCCGAATGCAGAGGAATATATTCCAGGAATCAAAGAATTCCTCCAAATCCAAAGCCCGGGACCTAGAAGTATAGCTCCAATGCCACAGTGGAGTGCCAGCCCGGGCCGCGCGACACCCGAGCACCGCCCACCTGCAGCTGGCCATCGGGGCTGTCCGGAGCTGGGTCAGAGGCGGCCAGCAGCGACAGCGGGTCACTGCCCTCCATCAGGCGCGTCAGCGGGTCGCCGACGGTGGCGCCGCCTTTACCCGCAGTGGCGCCGTCTGCCGACTGGTGGCAGAAGAAAAAAGTGAGTGGCGAAGTGGGTAGATGGACAGCATGCGGTTGTTTATTTATTTGGTGGTTCACGACTTACTTTATGCACAATCACCGCTAATGGCGCCGCCTACACTGTTTCGCCGGTGGACCGTGGGATTTGGAAATGTCCTGGGCAGTGCGAATGTTGAACCCGGGACCTTTGATACCCAGAGCTCAACACCTTAACTACTCGGCGATCCTCGCCCCACATGAGAAGGAGCAAGGGACGCCGGAACAATGGAGACCTCGCTTAAGACTGCCGGGGAAGGGTAGGAGCAACAATTTTTGAAAAGAATGTCTAGCGCATGAAATGTGTTTAACTGAAAATTCCTTTGAGGAGTTGGGAAATAGAGAACCCTGCCTGGAGTGCCTGAAGGCTGTGGACATACGTGCACTTTTCCAGCAGTGGTCACAATGTGCAGTGTACCAAGCTTGCTCGCATGAACTTGAACAATGTCCCGACCACCAAAGACTATGTTCGGAACTGATTCACTAGTTCCCAGTATGCACTATGTTGCATACTGAAGAACAATCAATGCAACCCGCACAAAGGGTATGTTCAGATCATATAACGGAAGCATCACACATTATGTGAAATTGATTCTTGCAAAAACAATTATCCTGCAACATTCTGTGAAAATGATTCTTTGGAGTGGCAACACTACACAGTTAAACCTTGCACACAGCATGTTTAGGGTGTGGATAAGTCAACTTGTCCAAGTGAATAATGATCTCTGAGCTATATCAAATGACACCCATGCTCTTAAGGATAGGTCTGACCATCTGCATAATGCATGATGGAGATGTCCTGCTATGCTATGTCTTAGATGCTGGTATCCAATCATCCCATTTACACTCATCTTCTCAAGGCTATGACCGAGACCTAAAATACACCTGTTAAAAATGAAGGAAATTAAAAGAGCTGCAGAACAAGCAAGTTCTTTGGAAATAATTTGAAGCATTTTGGTTACACCTCAATTAGGATCACAAGTGGTTTGAATTTGGTCCATGATGGAAAAACCTGCAAAATAATGAGGAGAGTAAATAGCATAGAATACTCACATGTATGCTGGATAATGGATGTGTATCCGTAGAAGTAGAGAACAGTGGAGAATGTTCCTCCTGATAGTCCCTGACACGGAAGTAACTGAAAAGCAAGCATGAAACGACATGATGTGAGGCTCCTCAGCATCAATGGAATCCAGTAGCAGGAACATTTATTAATGAGGAATAACAATTGTAGATGGATAAAGTAGTATATCAAGGGTGTTCAGACAAAATATTTGTAGAGAAGAATCTCACATAGCAAATTTTATACTCATAAATAAAGTAATAAAGTGTTAAGGCTTAATAAGAGCCACAAAGGCCCATCTGGGTTAAGCCTATCTAGAATAGGTACTAGAAATGTACATACTCTCACCCCAATCAATCCCTTATCTCAAGTTCCTAGGGAGCTATATATCCCAGCCTATCTAGCACCATTCACACATTTATTGCATAACACACTCAACAATTGCAAACTCCTCCAATCATACCATTGTGCTGCCATAGCCAATCTCATCAGTTTCACATCCTGAAGGAAGGTGCTGAATTCACTGCTAGGTACACCCTATAGAAAGTTATAAAGTGTTTAGACTTAATAAGAGACCCAAGGGCCCATCCAGTCAAGTCTGTGAATGGAAGATACTATAAGCCTGGTAAAAAGACCCACCCCAACCATCCCACATCCTGAAGAAACCAGTCCACCAATATCCCACACACCTATCAATGCCTATCTACCCTAGCTATCCAGCCCTATTCCCCTGATCCCTCTTAACACATGTGGATTGAATGCCTTATCAATAATTTTCAAACTGCATCCATGCCTGCTTAAAGGGATCTGTGATGTGCACACTTACTTAACATAAATCTCACCCCATCCATCACAAATTTGAACTCAAAAACAATATTTTCCTCTCTAAAAATTTGTCCATCCTACTTTTAAATACATTCAATGAGGAACTCCCCACAACATCAGTAGGCAGCCAATTCTACTGATCAACAACCCTTTGACTGAGGACCAAATCTTCCCATGCACATTTTTGCATGCAAGCATTGATTTAGCAGATCATGTTGTGCTAATCATCATGTGCATATCATCATACTCATAAAATTATATACACACACACATTCATTAGAGCAATTTTGCACACACAAACACTTGTAGGTGTCGGTAATACTGCAAGTACCTCCTAAATGTAATACTGCAAACATCCATACAGAACATCTTCATATGCAAATATTCTGTTATTTATCTTTGTACCTCCTATTGTTCTGTAAAACACCACATCAGGTCTAAAGTGAAAAGTTAGTAAAGCAAGTCTTGAGACCTGAGATCAACATAAAGGGCATTGCAATCCAAATGAAGTGTCTAGAGAGGGCACACAGGTAAATTTACAGAACTAGGTAAAATGCGATTTTGAATTTTTGTTTAAATACGGGGTATCTTAAGTAAAAATCATGATGCGACCACTCATTTTCCGAAATGATTACTTTCAGTTGGCAAACAAATACACCATAATCTTCACGCAAACATAGCATGGATAATTATCGACCTGGTGTCACAAACGTAAAAGAAGACATTCAACACAGGCACTGATTTGATATTTGACATGAAAACCTAGTTTCTGCCTTAATTCGACATTATCTCCGTGAATGCAATACGCAACACGCCGCAGCCAGCGATAATGTGGCGTCAACATTCCTTGCGATGCTGTATTATTTTATTTAAATCTATTGATGACGTCATGGCGAAAAATTTGTTTGGATAATTCTGGTTTTCCGGTTAGGTTAGGTTAGGTTAGGTTAGATTATATTATGATATAATATATTTTATATATTATGCTACGTTATCTTAGTCAGGTTAGGTAGGTTAGGTTATTTTATTTTGTTGTATTATTTATATATTCATATTTAATTATATAATATAATTATATAATAATATAATCAACCTAACCTAACCTAACCTAACCGGAAAACCAGAATTATCGAAACAAATTTGTCGGCATGACGTCATCAAATATATTTAAATAAAATAATACAGCATCGCAAGAATTTGACGCCACCAGACGGTGGCTGCAATATGCACTGGAGAAATGTTGAATTAAGGCAAACAAGGTT
This sequence comes from Ashinkailepas kermadecensis, assembly GCA_034440615.1. Classification (NCBI taxonomy): domain Eukaryota; kingdom Metazoa; phylum Arthropoda; class Thecostraca; family Neolepadidae; genus Ashinkailepas; species Ashinkailepas kermadecensis. Next base: position 12,458 of record JAOTOM010004706.1, on the reverse strand, counting down.
TGATGTCAAAGTATCAAATGAATGTTCTTCTTACCGCGAACACAGACGGATATAAGCATGAGGAGTAAGTAGGTATGTGCCAACTAAAAAATCATTAAAAAAAAAAATTTACCGCACACAGTGGGGTAGGTGCATGGATCCACACTTCATTCACATCAGGTATGCATCAGGGGTGTTGATTTAAGCAAATTATTGGAGGGCACAATACACAGAGGAGATGCACAGACCCAAATGGATTGGGAGGGGGCACACTCTATAGGGGCCCATGTTAAAAGTTGAAATTATTGGTGAGAGGTGGGAGCACAGCAAACATTGAGGGTGCACTTGTCCCTTCATAAGTATCCAAAACAAAACCCATCTTAGGTATGTTAGGTAATCCTCCAGTAATCAAAATTTTAACTTCAGTCACCTTAAAATGCAGTCTCCAGGATCTTGATCTTCGGGATCAACCCCCATAGTTTCCGGTGTATAAAATCGAAATATGGAATATTCAAAGGAAATGACTCAAACTCCTCAGGCTGAGTTGAGGTAGACGTCCACTGCCAACAGCTACCTACCACAATTTACACCATAATAGACCACTATTTTTTGCTGCAAGTTCCGGGAAGAAAATAAGTAGCATTCAAACCCATTGCAATTGAAAACACCTATGTTCCTGAGGAACAGCGCCGCTGTTTGGCGCATCCCGCTCAGATATCAGTCCGAATCAGGGGCGATCATGAAGAGCCCATTGCGCTTCCATATCACATAAATTCTACCTTCCCCCACACTGCGTTTAAAGATCGCCGCCATTGAAAGTTTCTCAAGTTCCATCCGCTTGCAACGTTTTGCAAGAAAACGGCCATGAAATATCGAATGTGGATTTTTGTCTGCAACCACAATAAAGCATAGGTGCAAACGCATGCCAGGTAAAAGCGCACAATACAAGGAATGCAAAGGCAGTATGCATGTCAGAAGTTTTACAACTTGGCACACCTTTCAAATTCAAATTAATCACACGCTACTAATCTTGCTCGATTCATCACATCACATCACATCACACATGTTTCGTCAAACAAACCACTCCATGCACAATTATGAAGTATTTTGTGCTACGTTCGTAGATGTTTGACCTGCAGTCGCGGATATTAATCAACTCATCATAGAAGAAGGTTTATCCAACTGCACTGGTTACCTTTAATTCCCTATATGTTTGTGACCAAATGCAAGAACTGGCGGTTATCAAGCAAAAACTTTGATAGCTTAAGCCCTTTTCCGAGGCGGGCGGCAGATCTCAATTGTATCATGACGAAATGTGCCGTGACGACTTCCATGGTGGTATCATTTGATTGTTGTAAATCGTCACCTAAAGCAGTGAGTCAAAAACAGCGCTTTTGGGGCAATTGTTGCTCATTGGGCGAGTTGTTTATCTCAAGATATCTGGTAGGTACGAGACCTGTGGGGAACGATAAGTGTTTGAGCGAGTCTCCGTCCGTGGCCTGCGTTTGTAAGCGGGTAAGTATGCACCCATCTGTCTTAATAAGCGTATCTGGATGATCAGAATGATGACGATATAGGTAGCTATGTCCAAATGTGAGATTCACGGACACACTGACTACATTTTGTCGAAAACTGCCAAATTTTATATTGTGGGTTTCCTGTGTTCATAGCAAAGGTACCCCTACCTAGGTACTTACCTATCTACAATCGGCCGTGTATCTGCAGCCTATGAAAATACCCATCCAAGAAAAAGGTGGCTATGTCTCCAAGATTCCTTACATGGGTAGAGCCTGGAAGAACAAACCTTCGGTTTTAGGCTGTCTACTGACTGGTGTGTCTTGTTGCCTGTTGAAAACTTGCATTGTTTTGTGAATTTACATTCCTGGCATACACATCAACATTTGCATGCTATTATTTCCCAGGATCATTTATGGGTCATGGCTGGATTGTTGAGTTTTTGGAAAGGTTATTGGTTATTGGTTTTTACGACAGGTCGACCGTTGAGTCATATAGCGTCGCCAATCTCTCACGCCGATTGGTCGCGGGCAAAGAGTAGCGACAGGTGAGATTCGAACCCACAATCTTTCGATTGTGAGATGAGCATCTAACCCCTAGACCACTCATCCCCTTTGGAAAGCAATGATCTATGCTGAACTTGTGAATGACTCAGGACTACAGAAGTACTGGCTGGATTTAATCCACAGGGTCTCCTTGGCTCAGTACTTAGGTAGGCAGTTGGGTAGATTTGCAGTTTATGGTCATTTTTATATCTTAGAATTTCCTTTCCCAATGCAATGCTTATGAATGTGCTTAACATGATGTTACCATTCATTTCCTCTGCCAATGCATACCTTTCAGTTGGGAGACAAAATAGCACCCGAAAGGGGCTCAGTGTTGAGCAATATGGCATAAAAGTAATTAATCTAATACAAAATAATAATGGCAAGCAAAGACTCTTGGTTCTAAGATCATGGATTTGCATTTCTGAAGATGGTGATGTTTTGTTACTTTATATGACTTAGTATTATAGGTATGCACCTACCTACCTACTTTATATAACCTAGCAGATGAATATGTCATAAAATAATGGCAGGCATTACTCAATAATGTTGTTGGTAGTGCATTTGTTAAATTTTCATTGTAAGCCAACAATCAGATTTTGGGGGAAATGTTTTGATCATGTTCATCAACTCCATGCAACAGGGGTTATGATATAATAGTAAATGTGTGCTTTAGGGTGTTTTATGAAGTCTTGGAATTTATAAAGTGCAATGCTTAGGAATGTGATTAAGACAATGCAACCACTCATTACCTCTGAAGATGCATATTTTTAAGTTGGCAAGCAAAAGAACAATAGAAGGGAATTGGACTTAGGTAATGTAGCATACAAAATACTGTTTTTAATGTAGCATAACCTAACATAGCCTAGCCTAACCTCCTTTTGAAGAAGAAATAATGTCCACAAAAGTTGGTTCTTTTTATCTCAAAACATTCAAAATTAAAATGCTGCCCAGCCTAACCTAACCTATCCTTTCTCTGAAGAAAAACATGTTTTTTTAAAACAAATTTCCATTTTTAAGTTCATTTTCCAACTTTAAATAAAAAACCTAATCTAACAAAAACTAACCTCCTTTTTGCTTGATGGAGGTAGAATGTATGGACAACTTATCTCACAAACATCTTAAAGCACAATAATACCAAAATAACAAGTTGTGCAGTAGGGGATATGAATTGGGGTGAATGGGGTACAATTGGTGTCAGTATCATGACCATGACCATCCAGTATCCAGTATCCAGTACCAGACCAGTGCCATCCATCACAACTAATTGGCCTCCTGATCTAGAACCTCCAGACATGCCAGGTATTGGGGCATTTTTGTGATCCATGGGGTCCCTTGTCAAGACTATTTGGCTCCCTAACATGAGACCAGCTGACATGTTGGGTCTTTCTGTCAGGTTTTGTGACGTTTCTTCTTTTGCTTCCATGGCATCCTGCCAACACCAATGGGCCTCCTGGGCAGTGGCATCTTGTCAATTACTGATGTTTTCTTCATGAGCTCCTGGGCCTCCTGTCAATACTAATGGGCCTAATGGTATGGGGCTGCCTGCCAATGTGATGTGCCTCCTTGTGTGGGAAGGGCCTCCTAAGATTTTAGATGGTCAACAAGGTCCATTTGCCACCCAGTTATTTTGTTTTATGAATATGACTGGGTTGGGACACCAAGTTTATTTGATGAAAATTGACTCTAAATCTGGTTGTTGGGGAATATTGCTTGCGCTTATTGGCGAAAAGTATGTTCGGTTGGTTATTGGTTTTACGACACGTCGACCGTTGAGTCATATAGCGTCGCCAATCTCTCACGCCGATTGGTCGCGGGCGAAGAGTAGCGACAGGTGAGACTCGAACCCACAATCTTTCGATTGTGAGACGAGCATCTTACCCCTAGACCACTCGTCCCCGCGAAAAGTATGTTCAGTGAGGGATGAGGGTACACTACGATTTTTCAGATTCAGCTTTGGGTGGGCAACATTTAGCATCGGAAAGGAACGTACCCCTCCCAAGGTATGCAATAGGATACCCGTGCTGAACTAGAAGACTCCATGTTCACCAAAAGAAGCCACATTGACCTCGAATAACAACAACAGCCAGGCGAACGGTGAGGCCGGATTTCCCACACGGACCATGCGAATGCTTCGATTCGACACCGCACCTGCATGACCACTGCAGTCGATGCGCCCCTACCCCGACCCCAGATTCGACACCGCACACCGACACGGCGAACGGTTGTGTGCTGTCCGCTCTGCGTCTCCGTCCCACTTGCCTGGACCTCGTGCGGCGCCACGAGCCCGGGCTATTTCTGCCGGCGGCGCTCCGACCGGCAACAATGTGCCGGGGGCAGGGTGTGCCGGCAGCCCGGCGGCATCGCAGCGGCTCAGTGGCCCGTCAGACGCCGGCCGGGGTCGCCTCGGTCGTTCCGAGACCCACCTCACATTCAGAGTGTTGCCTCGCGTTGTGAAGCTGCGCTCCGGGGGTGACCGGCTCCTCGCGAGGCTCCTCGAGACTTCGACAGCGAGCGCTGACTCGCGAGACTCCTGAAGACGCCGGGAGACTGCGGAAGTAGTCGTCTCATTTCCCCGTGTGGATCGTGAACTTCCTGAAGACGCCGGCAGACTCCTGAAGTGGCCGTCCTATTCCGCGTGGGACTCCAGAAGACGCCGGCAGACTCCTGAAGTGGCCGTCCCATTTCCGCGTGGGACTCCTGAAGACGTCGGAAGGCTCTGGAAGTGGCCGTCCACTTCCGCGTGAGACTCCTGCTACTCGGTTAGTGGTCTGCTCCACTCGAGCTTCTGTGGCGGAGGTGGCGCGCGTGCTGACGGTGAGCGGCGCCTCTGTCGTGCGGCTGGACAGACGGCACGGGCGGGCAGTTGCTCCCACCAGCCCGGTATCGGGGATGTGTAGATCATCGGCTGATCGGCCGGCTACATACGTGTGACGACAGAGGCGCAGCCAAAGCCCCCTCCCCGCCTTAACAAAACAAAACTGCGCCAGATCAAGCAGTATAGTTTGGGATTTGCTCTCCGCCTGACGAAAATTGTCAGCGCAGAAAGCACGTCGAAAGCGTTCCCCATAGCATTGCTTTTTGTCCCCCCCCCCCCCTCCAGTAAGGAAATCCCGGCTGCGCCCCGGTGTGACGACCTAGCTGGGGTTGTAAACGTGCTCTAGTCAGACCGGGATGTATCTGAGGGCGTTTCGACTGCAAGTTGGGCAGCCAACCAAAAATGTCGATTGCTCACCAGCTTCAAAGCCAAACTTGCGTCGTGTTGGCTGTGATAATTTCAGCATGACTTGGGGTGAGATGGAGGAGGAGGAGGTGCAGTAGGCCAGCTGAGAGGGTAGAACACCACCAGCGATCATGCTAAAAGAAGACGAGACCTGAGACCTAAGAAGTGTGTGATGAGCTGTTCCGGAACTGTAATGATGTAACAAAGAGCTGATCGTCTCTAAAAGAAGACATGGCCTGAGACTTTCAGCGTTAGGTCAGCTGATCCGTAACTGTAGTAATGTAACAATGAGCTCATCGTCTCTAAGATTAGCATGGGGCACCATGAGTGGGGACTTCTCATGTTGTTCAGTGTTTCGAAATTGCACATGCGACGGCATCAGCAGCCCAGTCAATTTTCCATGCTCCAGTAGTGGTTGGCCTGTGCAGTAGCGGCCGAAATATTCACCGCAGCTCGTTGATAAGTGACCGTTTGCATTGATGGTGACCGTCGTTTCTCACCCTGGCAGTGTTAAAATAACGATTTCTCGTTAGGTGTGAGATGTCGAAATGAGTACAGCAGAATGTCGAAATCGCCATGGAAATAATATTATTTTAAAATGTTAAGTCCTGCAAAGCAAGTTTTGAGACAATTGCGCACATACCACTGTTCCCGCTTGGCGTGATTTGAGAGGTACCTAATTTGGGGACACCGATATCAACGATAACCATACAAACACCTATGCTATAAACTGATATTGTATGACATAGCACATCATAGGTAATCCCTTCAACTGGGATTGCGCTACGGGATGTTCGTTAAAACGATCCCGGGTCTGTTTTTAGTGAGCATAAACATGATACTTGTAAACGGGATACAGTTATAAACGAGGAATGAAGACTTCACAAACACGCGCTAAGAAGCACGATGTCGATATTCTTTTGGGAAGGATGTCGATTCAGTGTTCAGTAAGTGGCACATTCCACCCTACTTCGCGAATAATTTATCACTGCACCCTGGGTCCGTAGTTTTACCTCAGGTCTGCATCGGCATCGGCATGCTGCTGGCAGTGAAGTGTCTTCCAATGGTGCAGCGGTAATGGCGTAGCTGTGGTGACTCGTGCGTGGTACGGACGAGAGATGTCCGTGCTGTGAAATGGCGCAGCTGTGGGGACTCGTGCGTGGTGCGGACGAGACATGTCCGTGCTGTGAAATGGCGCAGCTGTGGGGACTCGTACGTGGTACGGACGAGAGATGTCCGTGCTGTGAAATGGCGCAGCTGTGGGGACTCGTGCGTGGTACGGACGAGAGATGTCCGTGCTGTGAAATGGCGCAGCTGTGGGGAGTCGTGCGTGGTGCGGACGAGAGATGTCCGTGCTGTGAAATGGCGCAGCTGTGGGGACTCGTGCGTGGTACGGACGAGAGATGTCCGTGCTGTGAAATGGCGCAGCTGTGGGGACTCGTGCGTGGTGCGGACGAGAGATGTCCGTGTTGTGAAATGGCGCAGCTGTGGGGACTCGTGCGTGGTACGGACGAGAATGGCCGTGCTGTGAAATGGCGCAGCTGTGGGGACTCGTGCGTGGTACGGACGAGAATGGCCGTTGGAAATGGCGCAGCTGTGGGGACTCGTGCTGGTACGACGAGAATGGCCGTGCTGTGATGGCGCAGCTGTGGGGACTCGTGCGTGGTACGGACGAGAGATGTCCGTGCTGTGAAATGGCGCAGCTGTGGGGACTCGTGCGTGGTGCGGACGAGAGATGGCCGTGCTGTGAAATGGCGCAGCTGTGGGGACTCGTGCGTGGTACGGACGAGACATGTCCGTGCTGGAAATGGCGCAGCTGTGGGGACGCAGAGTGCGTGGTACGGACGAGACATGTCCGTGCTGTGAAATGGCGCAGCTGTGGGGAGTCGTGCGTGGTACGGACGAGAGATGTCCGTGCTGTGAAATGGCGCAGCTGTGGGGAGTCGTGCGTGGTACGGACGAGAGATGTCCGTGCTGTGAAATGGCGCAGCTGTGGGGAGTCGTGCGTGGTACGGACGAGAGATGTCCGTGCTGTGAAATGGCGCAGCTGTGGGGACGCAGACGTGCGTGGTACGGACGAGACATGTCCGTGCTGTGAAATGGCGCAGCTGTGGGGAGTCGTGCGTGGTACGGACGAGACATGTCCGTGCTGTGAAATGGCGCAGCTGTGGGGATTCGTGCCTGGACGGACGAGACATGTCCGTGCTGTGAAATGGCTCAGCTGTGGGGATTCGTGCGTGGTACGGACGAGACATGTCCGTGCTGTGAAATGGCGCAGCTGTGGGGAGTCGTGCGTGGTACGGACGAGACATGTCCGTGCTGTGAAATGGCGCAGCTGTGGGGACTCGTGCGTGGTACGGACGAGACATGTCCGTGCTGTGAAATGGCGCAGCTGTGGGGAGTCGTGCGTGGTACGGACGAGAGATGTCCGTGCTGTGAAAGGCACACTGTGGGGCTCGTGCGTGGTACGGACGAGATGTCCGTGCTGTGAAATGGCGCAGCTGTGGTGAGTCGTGCGTGGTACGGACGAGAATGTCCGTGCTGTGAAATGGCGCAGCTGTGGGGCCGCGGGTACGGACGATGCCGTGCTGTGAAATGCGCACAGTCGTGCGTGGTACGGACGAGAGATGTCCGTGCTGTAAATGGCGCAGCTGTGGGGACTCGGCGTGGTACGGACGAGGATGTCCGTGCTGTAAATGGCGCAGCTGTGGCGAGTCGTGCGTGGTACGGACGAAATGTCCGTGCTGTAAATGGCGCAGTTGTGCGGAGTCGTGCGGGTACGGACGAGAGATGTCCGTGCTGTGAAATGGCGCAGATGTGTGGTCGTCGTGGTACGGACGAGACATGTCCGTGCTGTGAAATGGCGCAGCTGTGGGGAGTCGTGCGTGGTACGGACGAGAGATGTCCGTGCTGTGAAATGGCGCAGCTGTGGGGAGTCGTGCGTGGTGCGGACGAGAGATGTTCGTGCTGTGAGCTTTGGGAACCGCAGATGAAGCGCAGATCAGCACACCAGCACTGTCTTCCGACAGGCGCGCTGTTTACCGCATGCACAAGTCGCGCCCCGTGAACGATAGAACTCCGATAAACTTCTGCTTACGTCGGTGGTGACTGGGATTAACCTTGATTTTACACTTCGTTCCCATCATCCGTAAAAGCACGTTCATTTCACCTCATCCGGTCGAAAAGTTCGGAATTGTGTGTTGCGTACTGCCTCACCCACGGATTGTTCGCCAGGAATGTCTTGTTTTGATGTGTGCATGTGCGGAGAACTTGTCAGGTGATCACCAACGTATTGTTGGCCAGGAGTTTCTCGTTTTGGTAGGAGCGTGTGTGGAGAACTGTTGCCAGGTGATTCGTGTGGGTTAAAACTGCCGACCCAGACAGAGATACCACCATAGGACGGCTCAAGTAGGATGGAGGCGTGCCAGAATTTCTGGCGTAGCCTATGTGATGGTAAGCCAATTCTTTCTATGCAATACCATATGCCTAATGTTAATTTTAAATGAATTATTGGTATTGTATTTTAAGCACCAATTGTAAATACATCTCCATCAATAAGGCTAGGTCATTTCACCAGTGTATTATACACCGCCAAGTCGTGTGGTAAAATCAAAGTAAAAATGAAGAACTTGGACTGCGGTAGTATTCGTAGTACTGAATTTGTGCAGTGAAATATTGTGTGCATGGATGTAAAAGAGTGATGGATGCCATTGCATGCATCGTTTCGTACTTTGCTGGTATAATCAGCTTTTTATCATGAATATATGTTACTCCGGATTCCAATCAGAAGAAAGGTGAAAGAAAGACGTTGAAAGACAGTATTCCAAACATATATACTTGATGATGAAATAGTACGTGCAATGTATGGCCACGTCGTTTTATCTTAAAGTGAATCCCGAGGTTAGCGTAGTTTATGTTGCATCTGCTATTATTTTTTAGTGTTTAACATCGAACAAAATTTTATTTCCATCTGCCAACCTTATCAGGCTTTGTATAATAAAGGCCTCTGTACGACGAATATAGCTATGTTGTAGGGTAAAGCACAAGTATATCTAACAGCCATTAATAGTTGTCACTTGTTTACCAATGAAAATGTTCCGTTGAATGGTCCCGTACAGTAGCATTTATTAATGCATTGGTGTTAGTTCACTTTCTGTTTTCGTGTCGAAGCGACGTGAACGCTCAGCATTAACAGCTCGACTCACATCAATTCCGATGACACCACAGCGTCGTATTTACCGCTGCGATCTGACCGGAATCCGACCGCTTCGTCGGTGGCTGCAGTGTTTGTTTCCGTTGGCACCCGACGAAAATATCTCCCGCCTGCCATATTTGCCGGCTGTCTGTCATCGAAACGTCGACGGTCACCTGCGCACCGGTCCGGCGCGTGTGCCATGTTTTTTTTTGCTTAAAAAAATGTCCGACATATTTTTGTCACATACCATATCGCTGCATCACGCTTCTCACGCCATCAGTCACGGTCATCGTCATCAGTCACGGTCATCGTCATCCGTCACGGTCATCGTCATCAGTCACGTCACGTCATCCGTCACGTCACGTCATCAAGTCACGTCACGTCATCTTCATCCGTCACGGTCATCGTCATCCGTCACGGTCATCGTCATCAGTCACGGTCATCGTCATCCGTCACGGTCATCGTCATCAGTCACGGTCATCGTCATCCGTCACGGTCATCGTCATCAGTCACGTCAGTCATCAGTCACGGTCATCGTCATCAGTCACCACCTCACATCAGTCACGGTCATCGTCATCAGTCACGTCATGTCATCCGTCACGGTCATCGTCATCAGTCACGGTCATCGTCATCAGTCACGGTCATCGTCATCCGTCACGGTCATCGTCATCCGTCACGGTCATCGTCATCAGTCACGTCACGTCATCCGTCACGGTCATCGTCATCAGTCACGTCACGTCATCCGTCACGGTCACGGTCATCGTCATCAGTCACGTCACGTCATCAGTCACGGTCATCGTCATCAGTCACGTCATCGTCATCCGTCACGTCACGTCATCCGTCACGGTCATCGTCATCAGTCACGTCATGTCATCAGTCACGTCACGTCATCCGTCACGGTCATCGTCATCAGTCACGTCACGTCATCAGTCACGTCACGTCATCAGTCACGTCACGTCATCAGTCACGTCACGTCATCAGTCACGGTCATCGTCATCAGTCACGGTCATCGTCATCAGTCACGTCACGTCATCACCACACGGCGGGCACGCCGGGGTGTCTTTCCAGTCGCGCCGGCATTCGCTTTCTGCCGTCGTGTGCCTGCTCAGCAGACGCGTCTCGGCTTTGTGTCGTTCGGCAATGCTGGCGCGCCACGTGCGCCGCTATGGCCGCGAAGTGGCGCACTGTCGGTGCGATCGCCGCTGCGTGCCGAAGCCACGTCTGAAGGTGCTGTGTTCCCGTCGCAGACACGTGTGCCGGCTCGGCTGGTGTTCGGCTTGTACTTGAACTTGGGCGCTTGAACTTGGACTTGGACTTGAATTTGACTTGACTTGACTTGAACTTTGACTTGGGCGCGCGATGGCGTCGGCTGCGCTTTATGCGACAATGTGTGAAGTCCCACGAAGGTGAGTTCGGCCACGGTCGCCGGTGAGGTCGGCCATGGTCGCCGGCGAGGTCGGCCGTAGTCGCCGGTGAGGTCGGCCATGGTTGCCGGTAATGCACCGTGGCCGTACTGCAGTGTCCTGGAAATGCAAAATTTACGTTCAAGCTAGCGTCTAGCAGAAGTTTGTTTTGACCTCCTCGAACAGACTTTCTGACGCGACGTTTGTAAAGTCTGACGGCATTGAGCTGCATTGGTTCATCCTGTTTGTACAGCACTCCATCGTGACATAATTACCATGAGAAGATGTTGCTCGCAACCGCTACTTTTTCCAATTTGGTCAACTTCGACGTGTAATGCTGTTGACCTCTTTCGAAGGCATAGTTGATTTCGACGTCTTGGGCTCATACCCTACCTCATACCTCCACCAGGATGGAATTCCAGCACGTTGCCGTGCTGGCTCGTTCGCCACCCATCCCCCACCCCCACCCTACCCCACCCCGGTCGTTGGCAATCACGGCCGGCGTATTGTACGCGACAGCACTCGAACGGCATGCCTTCAGTCTGCTTGTCGTCGGAACCGACACGTCCTACTGCGGGGTAGCGTCCTGACCGCCAGAATGTATCTGGCGTAATGGAGACGGCTGACGGGTGGCTCGTCAGTCGGCTGGTATTCGCTTCCGCGTGCTGGGCGTCGCCCAGCACGCGGAAGCGAGCAGTGACACGTGGAGACTGCCAGTTAGGGCCGACGCGCCGAAGTACGGTGTTCTAGCCACCTATGGCACGGCGGTATCTCCACTCCTGATCCACTCTGGAGGTATCTTCACTCCGGATCCACTCGGGCGGTATCTCCACTCTGGTAATGTAGCATGCTAAGACGAGCGTATTGCTGTTCCTCGGGCTATGGTTTTCACGCGCAAGCGACAGTCCACGCCAGTACATCTCCGGTCACCGTCGCTGTGCGACACCATGGAATGCGTTTTCTCGGGTTTCCGAATCGTTTCTAATCGGTGGATTATGTCTGATCTGATCTGTGGTCTTTCCCGACAAACCCGGCATGTCCAGCAACCTGTTGCGCTTGCTGACCACCATGCTGGCCCTCGCAGGTGCCGGCAGTGTCCGTGAGCAGCCGTCGATTTTTAACATGATTCTTAGTTTGCACACTACGGCAGCAATCACGTACAGCGTTGCTCGGTCTGTGTGCACGCCAACCATTGTTCTGGCTCGCCGCAGGTGCCGACAGTCTCCAGGGTCACCGGGCGACCTCCGAGCGGCGGTCGGGGCGGCAGCGTCATGTCCGACGACGAGGGCTGCACGCAGGTCAGCGTCTACATCTACGACCTGTCGGCCGGCCTGGCCAACACGCTGTCGGCGTCACTGCTCGGTGAGTTGCCGCGCCTCTGGCCGGGACGGCAATGGCCGAGTGGTTAAGGTGTTGGGCTCTGGGTGCCAAAGGTCCCGGGTTCGACACTTGCACCGCTCGGGACATTTCCCAATATCGCGGCCCACCGGCGAAACAGTGTGGGCGGCGCCATTGGCCGTGAATGTGCACCAAGTGCGTCGTGAATCACCCAATAAACAATAAACAAGCGCCTCTGACTGGGACCGTGCCGGAGGCGT